>PISX010007866.1:0-86026 GCA_004024625.1 Mellivora capensis
TGCATGTGCTGAGTTTGAGAAGTACTTTATAGATCCTGGATATCAACCTTTTGTCTGTACTGTCATTTGCAAATATCTTCTCCCATTCCGTGGGTTGCCTCTTTGTTTTGTTGACTGTCTCCTTTGCTGTGCAGAAGCTTTTGATCTTGATGAAGTCCCAAAAGTTCATTTTTGCTTTTGTTTCCTTTGCCTTTGGTGAGAAGGATGGAATCTTTAAGCAGACTTCCTGCTGAGCGTGGAGCCCAACGTGGGGCTCCATCCCCCAACCCATGAGATCATGACTTGAGCTGAAACCAAGAGCTGGATGCTCAGCAGACTAAGTCCCCCAGGTGCCCCAAATATCATGTTTTTAGATTATGATTCTGATATTTACTAAAATGGGAATGTCTCAACTTTTACTAGTTGTCATTCCCCAAGATAAATGAGATGGTGAGATTTTCATCACTTTGAGATCCAGGTTTAGTTGAGTAGAATGGCCTTAGTGTCACAACTCGAACAATCCTTGATCTTAGCAGCAGCCGCCAGTGGCTATGGGAGATAAATTAAGGCCAGTTTATAGAACATCCCAAGGGAACCCAGCCATCAGAATTCATAGGCTTGACACTGTGGTGGCATCTGTTTTTATGTGATTAATTTTTTTGGAGACGTTATCCAGCCAATTAATTAGAAATTAGCCTTCTGGTGCCTTGAGACTTTCCATTCAAATTGGGGTCCTGTTTCACCCTATGCCAAAGAGATGGGGAATTGTATATATATATTTAAAGATTTTATGTATTCATTTGAGAAGAGAGAGACAGAGAACACACAAGCAGAGAGAGAGGGAGAAGGAGGCTCCCTGCTGAGACAGCCAGGAGCCTGATGTGGGGCTCATTTCAGAACCTGGAGATCATGACCTGAGCCGAAGGCAGACACCTAACCATCTGAGCCACCCAGGCGCCAGGATGGGGAATTCTAAGCAAGAAGAAAGTTGCCAGAAGGTGGATATACCCCATGAACAGTAAAGCAGTTCTTCTAGGCAATAAGATAAATTCAGAACGGAACCCTCCCACAGGATGGCGCTGCTAGTCCTGGTCAGGACTGGCAGGGTTGAGCCCACAGGTGAAAGCCACAGATGAACTACTGGTCAGCAGAGCTGATGGTGGGATACCCAATTCAGGAGATAGTGGGGAGAAAGGGAAAAGGATCAGGAAGGCAAGATGCCAGGAGGGCCAATGACTACCTACCAGAAATGTGAATATTTGCCCAGGACCAGTGTTGGTTAGTTTGTGCATATTTTTGTTATTGTACTATAGCAGTTAATAATAATCATGGATTTTTATGAAGTTAGGAGAGAGTAATTGCTAAGGAAAGGTTTGACAAAAGGGGAAGTGTTTTTCCTTTTAATCTTTTGTCAAGGTCTTGAGGTCTTTTAAGAAACGAATGATAGGAGAGAGAGAAGAAATATGAAGTTGGGGTGAGAAGAATGAGTGCAAACTTAAAATTGAAAATTTTTTTTCATTTGGGAATAGTTTTAAGCATTCAAATGTTTCTGAAGACTAAGTGAAAATTGGTTTTTATGCATTTAGGTTTATATCCACTAGCACATTTAACATTCTTCCATTTATTCATTCATTCTTTCATTTCTGTCTTAAACCAATTAGCAGTAGCCATGGTCACAAATGGAAATACTTAATTTTTCTATTTAAATTATTTCTATTCGCATACAATATAAACAACAGAATGACCTAATTTCTCCCTCTTTGCAATCTGCCGCAAGTTATTTCTACATGAAACATTGTCTCTCTGTCACCACTAAGTGCTTCTTGTCTAAGCCTGTCTAGGTTATTGTTCTAACTAGAATTTCCAGCATCTGCCCAAACTCTGCATCCTTCTTGTCCTCCTCCTCTCCTTCTTCTTCTTCTTCTTCTTCTTTTCCTTCTTCTCCTTCACCTTCTCCCCTTCCTCCTTGTCATTAGCCCAGTAAGTACCCCAAGCTATAGAGCAATGAAGTGGCACTTTTTAATTTAATTTATTTTTTTTTTACAAAAATTAGAAGCTTGTTTCGATCCTCATATTCTTTGGATGTCACTGAAGAAACTGAATTACCAGTGTCTCAGTCTTCCTTCTCTCCCTTAACCCTGCTATCCCACTGGCCTCTCTCTTCACCTGACCATAGTCTCTTTTGATGTGCTAAAGATTTGGTATTCTCATGGTTAAGGGATTATTAGGCAATGATGTCCCACATTCAGACTCTATCAGACAGCTTACATCCTATCCTTATTCTGTGCTTTTTCAGGGTGGTGGTGGTTGTGGTCATAATGCCATGTCCAAATCCTTACTCCTCAGAAGACAGTATTAATAGAATTTTCTGGAAGCATTAAAGCTTATTTAAAAAATTATTTTGGGGACACCTGGGTGGCTCAGTCAGTTACACATCTGCCTTTGACTCAGGTTATGATCCCAGGGTCCTGGGATGGAGCCTCACAATCGGGGCTCTTTGCTCAGCAGGGAGTCTGCTTCTCCCTTGCCTGCCACTCCCTCTGTTTGTGCTCTCTCTCTCTTTGCCAAATAAATAAGTAAAATCTTAAAAAAAAATTTTATTTTAGTAATGAGTTGCAGTTAAAATGTATAAGGATAGCTCCTGTTAATATCTCCCCTTGTACAAAAGCAAATCTTCCTTTTCTAGCTTTTGCTCTTCTTTGATGATTCTGATTATTCTTCCCTTCCACAGATTATGAAAAATAATCACCACCAATTCTAGACTAGTCATTTGTTTTCTAAACAAACTTTTCAAAGATATCGCCCCTCCCACATTCCTTATGTGTAGAGATCATTCCCCTCTTTTAGTTTCTGAAGTTATGTGGCACCCAACAATAGAATTGTACCCTTTAGTTCTGTGTCCAGAAGCAGAATTCCAGGCAACAATTTCAATTCTGCTTAAGTTGTGGTCAAAGATATGGCCTTTGGTAGCTTTCAGAGGTAATTTGTTTTTAAATGACAGTTCTGTAGAAATATGAGGGAGATAATTCAGTTCTCCATTTCTCGAACATCATCCTCCCCCCTACACTTAAATATTTTTCCCTTGTGTTTTTCTCCTTATAAATTAACAAGGAAATAAAACACAACTGTTTTAATGGATTTCTTAAGCAAGTTTTATTTGGCATGTTTAATGTATTACATGTCCTTGCTTTAGGTCTTGAAATTAAATGCATTGAATATAAAGCGAATTGGGTGTAATTTTGTAAAAATCCAGGTTTATTTTTATTTATTTATTTTTAAAGATTTTATTTATTGAGAGATAGAGCACGCATGTGCACAAGGGAGTAGGGCAGAGGGAGAGGGACAGCAGGGCCCCTGACCTGGGGCTCCACTCAGGGCTCCCACCCAGGACCCTGAGGTCATGACTTGAGCCAAAGTCAGATATTTAACAAACTGAGCCACCCAGGCACCCCTTAACTGTAGGTCTGGTCAATATTTACATAGACTCACCTAAGGGAGAATTTAAGAAAAGCAGATTTCTGGGCCTACTCCAGATCGACTGTATTAAAATTTCTGTCAAAGAGTGCCAATAATACATTTTCTAAGATTATTATATGATCTATAATATGTAAATGATATTATATAAAATACATAACAAATACTATATATGTTAAGAATTGTCTTGATATGATTCTTATGTCAAGTTAAACTTTGGTAGCATTAATATTAAGTTTATTGTTCAATCCTAAGGGTATTTATCATTGTTTTCTTTCTTAACTATAATAGGAAAAACAAAGTAGACAGTGGAGACAGCTGATAGTTTGCTTTGTAAGAAATATTGAGAAAATGAAAGCTGGTATTCTTGTTGTCATATGGTGTTTAGTTTGAGTTATCCACAGAAAGACCTCATTGTGGAGCATCATTTTTTTATGTATAAAAATGAGTTAAAGGTCAGAGGTTAATAGACTACAACGTAAGACAAAATGGCAAAACAGGAATTGGGATTCATAGACTGATGGAAATACTGGGACTGGCCATGGTAAAACAGTCATACATCCTGTTTGGCTCCTATTTCAGCAGTTGAAAGGTCAACCATTAAGCTGTTCGTTAGCATTTGTGGGCAACAGCCCAACTAACCTCTAGAAATGCTATTAAAACGGTAAGTATGGATAGGGAGGGGAATGATTGGCAGTGATAATTATGCTTGGATTAACACTAAAAAAAAATAAACTCAATCTAATCTAAAATTTAGTAATAATCATAATAATGTCCCCGAGATACTCTTCCAGGATACACTGCTAAAGAAACAAACAACAAGGGGGAGTTTTAGGCCTTTCAGATATGAAGATGAGAGCTACTTTCATCCAATGGGCACTTCTATATGCATTAAAAAAATGAAGACATTTTAAGGTGAGTTTATAAAATTGTGGTACACATTTAACAAAGCTATGCTTTGAATATTTGCAGTACATTAAAACACATTTTATTATTCACAGGATAGTTAAAGAGTATGTTAAAAATCATAGTGTACTGAGAGTATAGTTATGGGACATAAGTAAAGTCAAATGGACAGTGTTTTCTTTCTTGTCACATCACTCTATTTCTACCATGTATAACTTCTTTTGAAGATTAGCATCAAGTTAGAAGTTTGAAGGTTTTCCTGAGTATAAAACTGTATTAGTTTCCTGTGTTTGTTTTAACAAATCATGAATATAGTGACTTAAAACAAACAAGTTTATTATCTAAGTGTTGTAGATGTGAGCAATCTCAAAAATGGGGTGGCACGGCTATGTTTTTCTGGAATTTCTTGAAGAATTTGGTTCCTTGCTCTATGCAGTTTCTAGAAGCTCCTGGAATCCTTGGCTCATAACTTCCTATCACTGTGACCTACAGTTCAGTTCAGTCCTCACTCTTGTTTCTCTGATTCTGAGCATTCTCTTATAAGGACAATTGTGATTATATTGGGCACACCTGGATCACCCAGGATACACTCCACATCTGAAGGGCTTTCATTTAATTACAGCTGGAATGTTCCTTTTATAAGGTTGGGTAACATATTCACAGGTTTCAGGGATTAGAACATGGGCAAGTTTGGGAAAGCATTATTTTACCTACCATAGACGCCCAGACCGAAAACGACTCGAACAACTTTCCCCTTTCTGTGCTCTGCATTGTGATATGGTTGGGGTTTATTCTCTCTAAACTTATCAGCTGACTGTTGTTTACTGTAAAGTGGTTGTTAATAATGGGTCACAGACGTTCTCACTTTCCAAGGTAGGCACTTTTAGTTACTTGTTGCAGAGAAGATAATTTCATAATGTGGCTGTTACAAACTGGTATAGGACTACATGGAAACCACCTTTTTTTTTTACCCAAAGTATGCATAATAAGGAACTAATTTTTTATATCTGTATAAAAAGATAGAGAAAAAAATGTTGCTTCTGATACTGTGATAGACAAAGAACAGCCTTCCTTTATTTTCAATACAAGGCTGTTAAATACTGTTAACATACAGTATAAAAGATCTAAGATTCATAGTGAACAGAGCAAAATTTATATATTTCTCTGAAACAAAGCTAAGTCAATAAAACACCATTCTTCCAAAAATTTGTAAAGATTTAATTATTTATAATACAGAGTAGTTGATATAAGACTTTTATTACTATGCTTGCTTTTTTTTTTTTTTTTTCCTGAAGATTAAGGAAAAATAGGGATGCCTGGGTGGCTCATTTGGTTAGGTGTCTGCCTTCAGCTCAGGTCATAATCCCAGAGTTCTGGGATGGAGCCCCACATTGGGCTCCCTGCTCAGCCGGGAGTTTGCTTCTCCCTCTCTCCCTCTGTGATTTCTCTCTCTCTCCCTCTCTCCAATAAATAAATGAATCTTTAAAAAAATTAAAAATAGCTTTAACTCTACTATTAAATTAAGAAGGGAAGCTAAGATTAATATTAATAGAAACAATTATTTGATTTGCATTTCCTCCTCTGTATAGATTCCTTTATTCATTTACCCATACAGTTTGTCAAGGCCTTGGTGTCTAGTATAAGCCAGACACAGGTGTGGTGGTGGTGCTACCAGGTTAAGTGTATTATGATGCTTATTTTTCAGCTAAGAGTCAGTGCTATGATAAACTGCAATTATAATGGAGCTAAACACTAATTATAATAAAAGTAGTTTCTTGTTACTTTTTATTGAAAGTACTTCTATATTGAAACTTGTGTACTGAAAATACAAGTGTACTGAATGTATTAAAACATGTTCAGGGGCACCTGGGTGGCTCAGTGGGTTGAGCCTCTGCCTTGGGCTCAGGTCATGATCTCAGGGTCCTGGGATCAGCCCAGCATTGGGCTCTGCTCAGCGGGGAGCCTGCTTTCCCCTCTCCCTTTGCCTGCCTCTCTGCCTACTTGTGATCTCTCTCTCTGTCAAATAAATAAATAAAATCTTAAAAAAAAAAAAAAACATGTTCGGTCACTGATAAATAAAAGAAAAATTATATTTTAATTTTGTTTGCTTTAACCTAAACTGGGGAAAATGGGTAAAAATACTGGGTTGGAATATTATAACCTGATAATATTTTCAGCACTTAAAAGATTCCTTTTTTTAAAAAACAATCTTATATTATCTATTTATAGGTGAAGATTAAATTAGCAAATATTTAAAAATAAATATATTTCAATTATGATAAACTGACTCAATCAGCTCATTCAATACATATTTATTAAAATTTTTTTTTTTTTTTTTTAAATTCCAGGAGCTGAGCACAAAACCCAAACCAAAAAAGTAAGTATCCTACTCTCATGGAGTTTACATTTCAGGGACCTAAAACAATGGGCTCTGACATTGCAAATACTCAACTAGATTTTTCTGGTAAACAGCAAGGACAGCTCTCAATAAGGGCATATATGCTCCAGGCCTGGAATCCCTGAACTCCGCGTGCAAGGGCCTAAAGGCAGCTCTGCCATTAGGTGTGCAATTTTACACAAGTTATTTCAATACTACCACCTTTATCTTTCTCTGTAAAAAACAAAACCCAAACAAACAAAACCCCAGTAATAGTAGGGTTCTCCTGGGGATTAAATGAGCTCCTGTGTGTCGCTTGTTCAGCGATTTTTGGTATCATTGCTTTGACTCTGTGGAATTAGCTGGGGATCCTGAAAAACATTCTAAAACTCCGGCCACACCGCGGACTAATTAAATCCCAATCTCTGAGGGTGGGACTTAGGTGTCAGCACTTTCTGACCTCCCAGATAGTTCCAGTTCGCACACAAATTTGAGACCCGCGGCAGTCTGGTTTTAAGTAGATATGGTTCATAATAACATTTGTCCATCCACCTGTCTTTCCTGAGGTGGAACCGGGAAGCCTCACGAGCTTAAGCAAAGGTAGAAATTTCCCCGTCCCATCCCGTGACTTGAATGCAAATGTCTTTAAGGGGAGAGGGGCCGGAGGGCGTCCCGACCTCTACAGCCTACGCAGAGCTGTGAAGTTTCATGGGACCCGCCGGTGTGTACAGAGGGCTGCGGCTTCCCCCTGAGGCGACTGCGGGGCCCGCCAGAGGAGCGAGGAGGCGCGGAACTCAGGCCTGCCGGGGGCGCTGGGCTCGGAGCAGAGGCCGCGGACGCGACCCGAAGGAGCTCGGCGGCTGGAGCGTCCCCTCCGGACACGCCGCGGCCTGGCCCTCGCGGCTCCCTCCGCTCTCACCGCTCTCCGTCTGTGGGCGCCGTCCCCTCTCACCCGCTCTTCCTCCTTTCCCCCCAGCCCAGCCGCGGGCCCGAGCACCCGCCGGGCGCTTCGGCCCAGGGCCAGCCAGGCCTGCCGCGCCGCCCGCCGCCATGGAGCCCAGGCCCGCCGCACCGGGGCCTTGTCCCGGCGACTCCCGCGTCGCGGAGGCGACGGCGGCGGCGGCGGCTTCTTCGCTGAACCCGGCCGAGGCCCGGGCGGAGCCCGGGTGCCGCGCTCCCAGCGTGGCTGCCGTGTTGCCAGCGGGGGGAAGCGGGGAGAGGATGGGCGTCCCCACCCCGAAGCAGTTCTGCCCCATCCTGGAGAGGCCGCTCATCAGCTACACCCTGCAGGCCTTGGAGAGGTAATGCGGCGCCAGGCGCGCCCCCGGTTCCCGGCCCGGCCTCCCGCTCCCTCCCGGCCCTCCTAGGATGGCCCGCGACACCTGCCCCTCGTGGTGCCTTCGCGCTGGCGCTTTCTCTCGGCGGCCTGCGGGGCCGGCTCCCCCGGCTCTGTCCCGCCGACGCGGGCTCCGTGCTCGCTTGCACTTCAGAGGTGGGCGGCTCTGCCCCTCGAACAGACCGGCAAACAAGCGGGGCTGCCCCTCAGAGCCCTTTCTGGGCCGTGGCAGCCATTGGCGCAGGGGGGTGGGGGTGGGGGGGGGGCCCGGCTCGTGGAGCTCGACTAAGGAAGGAGAGCGTGGACTGGGACTACGAGGCATTTAGTTTTAACAGTAGCCCCAGTGTGGCCAACGACAAGCCCTTTCCGGAGTCTCTCCTGCCTGTTTGCCTCTTTCTCTCTCTCCCGCACCCCGTGCATGCGTGAATTGGAGTTTTACTCCTACATGTAGACGAAACTTTTACTTTATCCATTCATGGATAAACACCAGCTGAGGATCTCCTAGGGCCCTGTATTGGTTACGAAGTGTTGAAGGTGGGCGAAGGGGCAGAATTTAATCCAAGGTTTTCAATGGTGTATATGGATTTAAGGGAGCGAGATTCTGAAGTTAAGGCCAATATATGCTTTATGCAGTTACAAAATGCACTGACTTGTAGGGGAAATGGAGAGGGAATGGGGGTAGCGAAGATTAGGGGAGCCACAGTGAGGTGAAAAGGGGGCACGTTACTTATGTTTTAACACCCATTTATATGACTGAGCTTGCAGTGAGGCTGGAGGGGTAGAAATAGGGCAGTTTCGAAGGTCCACAGACGTGCTGGAAAAGGTGCTGAGACGTCTTGAAGCCAGTGGTTGTGATAAGATGTTAAACCTTGAAATGACCTTTGTAGCTCAAGAGAGATGACCTCTTTTAGCATATCATTTGGAGGTGGCTTTGATGAAGACTAAGCTGTTAAGTTGCTACTAATCAAAGGACAGTAGCCCGTTTTCCAGAAAAGGTCTTCCTGCCCCACCATGCTGTACACACCACAGAAGCCCAAGGGCCCAAGTTGCTTTGTGTATGGTTATCTTCCTGAATGTTGGCGTTTGGAAAAAGGAAGCATGAAGAGTCCTAATCACCCTTGATTCAAGCAATCAGGCCCGTGGTTCCATCTGAAACCTAGGCAAACCCTGAAACAGCTCCAGATGCTTCCCCATTCTGTAGTCTACCTTTTCTCTGCGTATGCATCATGTAACTACAGGTTTGGATCCTAGACCTAGACCATCATGTAGGTGGTATTACGGGACACAATGGAATCTGGCCCTCAGTATCTAACTGCTGAATTACCAGGTGTAGCGAAATACAGTGTTTTTTTTTACATTTAATTTTCCTTCCTGTGAAGGAAATTAGCATTATTAGCATGGTCGCATCTTCTGAGGGAGCCTGAGATAGGTGGTTACTGCAAAAATCTTTAAAAGTAAAAGAACTTTCTAGAAAGGCCTTATTTATGGAAGCTGGGGAATATGGGTTTTCTATTAGTAACAGGAGTGATACAATTCTTTTTTTTTTTTTTTTTTAAGATTTTATTTATTTACTTGACAGATCACAAGTAGGCAGAGAGAGGGAGGAGGAAGCAGGCTCCCCACAGAGCAGAGAGCCCGACTCGGGGCTGGATCCCAGGACCCTGGGATCATGACCCAAGCCGAAGGCAGAGGCTTTAATCCACTGAGCCACCCAGGCGCCCCAGGAGTGATACAATTCTAATAGCAACTGCTTAAATCTCTATTTTGAAATACTCTGGGGCATTTTTTTGGTCACTGTTACAATGCCTGAACTTAAGAAATGCTTATTCCTTAAGCATTCCATTGAACTTAAGTTCAATTCCTGAATTTAAGGAATGCTTATATTTGGGTTGTGTTTCAGGAAGTCCTTGGAAACCTTGCATTACAGGGGTTTAGGTATGGGTGCTTCTGAGCCATTTCCTAAATGAAGGGCATTCTCTTGACTGCTAATAGACTTCCTAGAGGATGGTGCTAAAAACCCTAGGTTATTTCATCCCCCTGAATTATTCAGGTTCAAATAAGGAAAGGAAATGGAAGCATAAAATGTAAAATTCTTGCCTTTTGCTCTTTGGTGAAATTATGCATGTTTACCATTACTGTGGGGGAAGAACAGCTCTCATTGTCCCAAATAAGAAAAGCTGTAATTGGGTATCACCACTGTCTTGTCATTTGGTTTTAGGACAGTGTCTGTGCTGTGAGTATGGGTTGTGTAGGATTTCATTTCAAATCTCCTTTGTCCTTTGTAAATTAAGATTTTCCTTTCTCAAACTTTTGCCGTCTCACCAACAGAGGTTGCTCTGAGTTATCTTTATTTCTTCGTTAATCTTGACTAAGAAAGATAGTGATCGAAAAATGACCCTTATGGTGTGATCTGTCTTTCAGAATTTTGAGCCAATATAAAATTACAGTGTATGAGAGCTTTCGCCTCTGAAGTTTGGTCCACAGTTCTTCAGAGTCCGAGTGCTAACCATTACACTATGTAATCCGGTCCACAGTTCTTCAATTGGGATAGGAAAATGTGAAGAAATGTAGCTAGTCTTGGTTTTAGTTAAATACTTGTTTAGATGGCATTATTTCCACTCTTGCATTTACCCACCCAAAAAGACTACACAAGGGAAAATGAATGTAAGAGGTGCTGGAGTCGATAAAAGATGACAGCAAAATGTTAGAAGAACGGCATGGTAATCAATCAGACTGACCAATCCTAAGAAAGTGGGAACAGTCCCGAAGAAGCATGTTGGTTGAAATCCCAGGATCTTGGAAAGGTTCAGGAATTAGGGGTACAGGATACTTCTGAAGGTGAGGTGGACAGCTAAAAAAAAGCCCCCAAACCCAAAAACCCAACTGGTTGAAACCTTTGAAAGAAGCGTTTAAACTCCTAGATTGCTGTCAAAATCCTGGAGGTGTATTCTCTGATTCCGCACAGCCAATGGCTGAGTAAGGGGTTCCATGGCCATAGAGGAATTAAGAGCAAGATTCCTATGTGGAATGGTAAGATCCTTAGCATATAAGGTTAGCTCAAGGGAGTTTCTTCTCAAACAACATGGTATATATTAAAGTACCTGTTCTTCAGCCCCCATTGTACTAACAAGAATCTGAGGTCAAGAGTCCTAGGCCCTTATCTATTTTTTTTTTTTAAAGATTTTATTCATTTATTTGACAGAGAGAGATCACAAGTAGGCAGAGAGGCAGGCAGAGAGAGTGAGAGGGAAGCAGGATCCCTGCTGAGCAGAGAGCCCGACGCGGGACTCGATCCCAGGACCCTGAGATCACGACCTGAGCCGAAGGCAGCGGCTTAACCCACTGAGCCACCCAGGCGCCCCCCCCCCCTTATCTAACTATTGATTTGTGAGCAGAGTTTCTGAAAGAATTACTGGTTTAAGAAAACTTAGGTGACAATGGTGTTGGAGGCCTAAAGTTCTGACAGTTAAATTGTAAAATACACTCAAAATTGATCTACTCAATTATTTTACTATCTAAAAAATGTATTCCCAGATCTTAGGTAGGAAGCAAAAATTCCTGCCAGCAATCTTACTTCTGTTTTCAAATAATTAAAGAAACGCTCATTCAGAGTGGTGAGTTAACCTAAACATAGCTGAATGAATAAAATGACAACTGTAAGAAAAGTGAGCTAGTGAGGCAAACTTGGGCTTTTGCCTCTTAAGATTCCTGGTGGAGGTGGGCTGGGAGTGGGAGTTCCTCTGCTGATATGTTTGAACAAGGTCTATCACAGCCCTCTCTATAGTTGGTGAGGTTACTTGTTTCCTGAGATAGGAGGACACTGCCCAAGAGGACTTGTTCCTTGATACCGGTTCAGTGCACATCAAAACTTTATAATAAACTGGCTGGCAGCCCATATAAATCTAATGGAAGGAAACAGGCTGTCCCACTAATAAAGTACTGCAGATTTTTTATAGTAATGCGTATCATTGTATATTAACATGTTGGCCTTCTAATTCCGGTTTGTCTCCTTTAGTTTGGCTAATGTGCATGAGTCAACATAAGTGTGGTAGCATCAGATTAATTAGAAATCTGTTTTATTGATTTATATGTGTTTGTCTTAAGTAAACTCTGATTTTTGTGGTTGAGTTGGGTTGCTTTCTTGACACTTGGAAAATCAGTGCAACTTAGCACTCCATGGTATGAGTGTGTGTATATGTGTGTATGTGTGTGTGTTGGTTTTGTTTGGTACATGTTTACTCCATGGTAACTTTAGCAACTTAGACTCCATGGTATGAGTGTGTGTATATGTGTGTATGTGTGTGTGTTGGTTTTGTTTGGTTTAGTCTGCTTTTTAAAATTGAGGCATAATTGACATATTACCTTCAGGTACACAAAGTAATAATTCTATACTTCTGTGTATATTTTTTTTGTTTGGTTTTTTAAATCTATTTTTTTCATTACAAGTGTACTCTAAATTTTTTTAAAAAGATTTTATTTATTTATTTGACAGAGATCACAAGTAGGCAGAGAGAGAGGGGGAGGCAGGCTCTCTACTGAGCAGAGAGCCCGATGCGGGGCTCGATCCCAGGACCCTAAGATCATGACCTGAGCTGAAGGCAGAGGCTTTAACCCACTGAGCCACCCAGGCGCCCCACAAGTGTATTCTTTAATACCCATGACCTGTTTCACCTATTCTCCCACCCACCTCCTCTCAGGTAACCATCAGTTTATTCTCCATAGTTAAGAATCTGTTCTTATTTTGCCCTTCTCTTTTTTCCTTTTGCTTGTTTGTTTCTTACATTCTACTTATTTAAGATGTTATTTGTTTATTAGAGAGATAGAGAGCACAAGTAGGCAGAGCAGCAGGCAGAGGGAGAGGAAGAAGCAGGCTCTCCGCTGAGCAGGGAGCCCAGGACCTGGGATCATGACCTGAGCCAAAGGCAGAGCCTTTAACCAACTGAGCCACCCGGCACCCTTTACATTCCACTTATGAGTGAAATCATATGGTATTTGCCTTTCTTTAACATATTTCACTTAGAAATATATTTCACTCTCTAGCTCTGGCCATGTTTTTGCAAAATATCATGATTTCATTCTTTTTTATGGCTGATTAATATCCGTGCGCACGTGTGTGTACCAGTTCATCAGACTGCTTTCATAATTTGGCTATTGTAAATAATGCTGCGGTATACATAGGGGTGCATGTATCCCTTTGCGTTAGTGTTCTTGTTTTTGTTTTTTGTTTTTTTAAAGGTAAATAGCAGTGGTGTGATAACTGGATCATAGTGTAATTTTATTTTTACTTTTGAGGAACCTTCATAGTGTTTTCCACAGTGTCTGCCCCAGTTTGCATTCCCACCAGCAGTGCATGAGGCTTCTTTTTCTCTATGTCGTAGTCAGCACTTGATGTTTCTTGTGTTACTAATTTTAACCATTCTGACAGATGTGAGGTGATATCTTGTGGTTTTGATTTGCATTTTGCAGATGATGAATAATGTTGAGCATTTTTTCATGTGTCTCTTGGACATCTGTATGTCTTCTTTGAAGAAATGTGTGTTCATGTCTTTGCATTTTTTAATTGGGTTATTTTTTGGGTGTTGAATTTTAGAAGTTCTTTATATGTTTTGGATACTAACTCTTCTACTGGTTATGTCCTTTGCAAATATCTTCTCCCATTCTGTAGGTTGATTTCTGTTTTTTTTGTTTTGTTTTGTTTTGTTTACTTAGGAGGGGAAGAGGAGAGGGGGAGAGAGAATATTAAGCAGGCTCCACACCCAGCCCAGAGTCAACTTGGGCCTCGATCCCAGGACTGTGAGATCATGACCTGAGCTGAAATCAAGAGGTGGACTGTTAAATGAGCCACAACTTTTAGGTTTGTTGGTTGTTTTGCTTCTGTTTTTATTTTGATGCAGTCCCTCAACTTAGCAGTTATAAGTGGAATAGTGTTGCCATGGCCACTGTCAGATTACTGCCTGTACTCTGTTCAAGGACTTTTGTGGTTTCAGATCTCACAATTAGGTCTTTAATCTATTTTGAGTTAATTTTTGTGTATGGTGAAAGTGGCCCAGTTTCATTCTTCAGCATTCCCAACATCATTTGTTGAAGAGACTGTCTTTTGCCCATTGTATATTCATTCCTCCTTTGTGAAAGATTAATTGACCATGGAATTGTGGGTTTATTTTTGGATATTTTGTTCTATTTTATTGACCTATGTGTGTTTTTATGCCACTACCATACTGTTTTTTTAATCCTTTATTTTTTTTAATTTTATTTTTTTAAGAAATTTGTACACCCAGCATGGAGCTCACACTTATAACCCCAACATTAGGAGTCACATGCTCCATCAGTTGAGCCAGCCAGGTGCCCCCATACTCTTTTAATTACTACCACTTTGTAATATAACTTGAAGTCTGGAATTGTGATACCTCCAGTTTTGTTTCTCAAGATGCTTTGACTATTTGGGGTCTTTTTTAGTTCCATATGAATTTGAGGATTGTTCTAGGTCTGTGAAAGATGCTGTTGGTGTTTTGATAGGGATTGCATTAAATCTTTAGATGGCTTTGGGTAATCTAGACATTTTTAAAAAAATTTTTTTAAAAAATTTATTTATTTGTCAGAGAGAGAGGGAGAGAGAGCGAGCGAGCACAGGCAGACAGAGTGGCAGGCAGAGGCAGAGGGAGAAGCAGGCTCCCTGCCGAGCAAGGAGCCCGATGTGGGACTCGATCCTAGGACGCTGGGATCATGACCTGAGCCGAAGGCAGCCGCTTAACCAACTGAGCCACCCAGGTGTCCCTAATCTAGACATTTTAACAGTATTTGTTCTTCCAATCCATGAACACGGAATGTCTTTCCATTTCTTTGTGTCCTCTTGAATTTTTTTCACGAGTGTTTTTTCAGAGTACAGATCATTCACCTCTTCAGTTAAGTTTATTCCTAGATCTAAAGCTGTGGCTAGGACTTCCAGTACTGTGTTGAATATCAAACCACTCTTGCATCCCAGGCATAAATCCCACTTGATAATGGTATATGATTTTTAAAAATACATTGTTGGATTTCGTTTGCTAGTATTTTGAGGGTTTTTGCATCTGTATTCATGAGAGATACTGCCCTGTACTGTTTTCGTGGTGTCTATATCTGGTTTTAGTATCAGGGTGATAATGGCCTCATAGAATGAATTTGGAAGTATTCCTTCCTCTTGGATTTTTTTGAAATACTTTGAGAAGAATAGGTATAAAGTAGAATTTGCCCGTGAAGCCATCTGGTTCTGGACTTCCATTTGGGAGTTTTTTTTTGATAATGGTTGACTTCCATTGCTGGTGATTGGTCGGTTCAAAATTTCTATTCCTGCTTTAGGTTTGGGAGGTTATATGTTTCTAAGAATTGATCCGTTCTAAGTTGTTCAATTTGTTGGCACATCAGTTTTTATAATCTTTTAAAATTACTTGTATTTCTGTGGTATTATTTCTCTTCTTTCATTAGTAATTTTGTTAGGGTCGTTCTTTTGGTTTTGTTTTTAATCTTCAGTGAGTCTTGCTAAAGGTTTATTTTGTTTATTTCATTTTATTTTTTTCCAAAGAACCAGCTCCTGGTTTCATTGATGCATTTTATTTTTTTAGTTTAGTTTTTTTTTTTTTTAAGTTTCTATAGTATTTATTTCTTCTCCTGTCTTTATTTCCTTTTGCTAGATTTAGGTTTTGTTTGTTGTTCTTCTAGGTCCTTTAGGTGTAAGGTAGGTTTTTTGAGATTTCTCTTGCTTCTTGAGGTAGGCCTGTATTACTAGAACCTTCCCTGTTAGAACAGCTTTTGCTGCGTCTTAAAGATTTTGGATCATTGTGTTTTCATTTTCATTTGTTGTCATCTACTTTTTAATTTCTTTATTTCCTGGTTGACCCATTCATTGTTGTGTAACATGTTATTTAATCTCTATGTGTTTGTGGTCTTGCCAGATTTTTTTTCTTGTGGTTGTTTACCAGTTCCATAGTATTGTGAGAAAATATGCATATTATAACTGCAATCTTTTTGTGTTTGTTGAGGGTTGTTTTAAAGCCTAATATGTGATCTATTCTGGAGAATGTTCTATGTTCTCTTGAAAAGATTGTGTATTCTGTTTTAGGATAGAATGTTCTGAATATGTTAATTTCATCTGGTTCAGTGGGTCATTAAAAGTCACTCTTTCCTTATTTTTGGATTATCTGTCCATTGATGTCAGTATGGTGTTGAAGTCCCCTATTACTATTGATTATTTCCTTTGTGTTCATAATTATTTTATGTATTTGGGCACTCCCTTTTGGGTGCATAAATATTCTAATTGTTATGTCTTTGTTGGATAGTCCCCTTAATTATTATGTAGTGTCCTTCTTTGTCTCCTATTATAGTCTCTGTTTTGAAGTCTGTATTGTTGGATACAAGTATTGCTTCCCTGGCTTTCTTTTGGCATCTGTTTGCATGTTAAATGTTTCTTCATCTCCTCCCTGTCAGTCTGCATGTGTGTTTAAGTCTGAAATGAGTGTTTTACAGGTGGCTGGTAGATGGTTCTTATTTTTTATCCACTATGTCACTGTATGCCTTTTGTTTGGAGCATTTAGTTCATTCACATTCAGAATAATTACTGATAGATAGTATTTGTTGCCATTTTGTTACTCATTTTGTGGTTGTTTCTACAGATTTTCTCTGATCCTTCTCTTGCTGTATTTCATGGATTGTTGGCTTTCTTTGGTGATACACTTGGATCCCTTTCCCTTTTTTCTTTGCATATGTATTACCTGTTTTTGATTTGTGGTTACCATTAGGTGTGTGTTTAACAACTGTGTATAGCAGTCTATACGAAGTTGATGGTCACCTAAGTTTAAATCCATTCTTTACTCCTCTTCTATGTTTTAGGAGTATTGTGTCATATTTTACACCCTTTTTTCCCATTAATGCAATGTTTAATTTATACACTCATGAATTAAGTAAAATACATCAGCAAATTTTGAAATTCTAAAATCACCACTGAAGAGAGAAGAGAAATTTTAAAATCACCACTGAAGGCCCATGTAACATGCCAAGGGAGAGACTTTTGCTAACATGATCTCCTATACTGCTTATAAATGCATCAAGCAGCTACTGATTTCCAGGGGAGAAGAGGGAGGCCAGGAGAAGCCAGGTGACTTTGGCCAAGCGGTGCTAACCAATTGTTTTCAGTGAGCCACACTGCCATCAAAAGTCAGAAAACAGGGGCGCCTGGGTGGCTCAGTGGTTTAAAGCCTCTGCTTTCGGCTCAGGTCATGATCCCAGGGTCCTGGGATCGAGCCCCGCATCGGGCTCTCTGCTCCGCGGAGAGCCTGCTTCCTCCTCTCTCTTCCTGCCTGCCTCTCTTGCCTACTTGTAATCTCTGTCTGTCAAATAAATAAATAAAATCTTAAAAAAAAAAAAGTCAGAGAACACTCTGAAGACAAGGAAAAGCAGAGAACAAAGTTGTGCTGATTATGAAAATCATCCCCACAGATAGTAATATGGTGTGATGTTGTGACTGAAAACTGAGAACACTGAATCTTAATCTCAATCTGTGAATAAATCACAATGGAATGTTTAGACAACTTTCTGCCATTTCAAATTCTGAATGCTTTGGGGAGGGACCTTTTTGCATTTCTATGGCCATTATAGAAAATCTTGGTATTTGGTTGGGGCATAGAGTTCCTAAAAGCAAAGAATCCCCCCCCCCTTTTTTTGTTTGTTTGCTTGGAGAGGGAGGTGAGGGGCAGATGTTGTTAATAAGCAAATCTTCAAAATGGCAATGGACATAACTAGTTAAGCATACTTTTACTGGGAAGGGGACAGTTTTTAAGTGTTTTTATGTGCTGGATACATTCCCCCCTCCCCCCAGATTTTCAATTTCTTCTTGAGTGAGTCTTTTTTTTTTTTTTAATATATAATATTTGTTTGAGGGGTATGGGTCTGTGATTCACCAGTCTTACACAATACACAGCACTCACCACAACACATACTCTCCCTAATGTCCATCACCCAGCTACCCCACACCCCCACACCCCTCCCCTCCAGCAACCCTCCATTTGTTTCCTGAGATCACAAGTCTCTTATGGTTTGTCTCCCACTACATCCTTTTATTTTATGAATCCCTTGACTGGTTTTTGTTTTTGTTTTTGTTTTTATAGTAAAAGTTATTTTTATTACTTTTTTGTTTACTTTTCATACTCCAACTTATGGTCTTCCTTTTCACCTGGAGTCCCTTTTAATATTGTAGTGCTGGTTTAATGGTCTTGAACTCCTTTAGCTTTTATCTGAGTAACTCTTTCTCTCTCTTTTTATTCTGGATAGCTTCCTGGGTAGAAGATTCTTGGTTGCTGATTTTTCCCTTCCCACACATTGAATGTATCCTGCCACTGTGTTCTGCCATAATATCAGTATAGCTGCAAAGTTTCTGCTGAAAAATCCCCTGATAGCCTTATGGGTTTTCCTTTGAATGTAACTTTCTTCCTTAGCTGCTTTAAAATTTTTTTCCTTTCACTACTTTTTGTAGTGTACTTAAAAAAAAATCTTTTAAATTACATTTTACTTACTATATGTTTTGATGTGGATGTACTTTGGTTGAATTTTTTTTGGGTGGGGGCATGGATCTCTGTGCCTCCTGGATCTGGATCGGGTTCTTTATTCAGGTAAGGTAAGTTTGCAGCTATTATTTATTGAAATTAATTTTCTGCCCCTTTACCTCTCTCTCATGTGAGATCCCTCTAATGCAGATATTATTATGCTTGGTGTCAGAGTTCCCTAAGACTGTTCTCAAGTTGCATAATTCTCTTTCCTCTACTTTGCTCAGATTTGGTTATTTATGTTCCATTACTCTTCCATGTTTGTAAATTATTTCTCTGCTTCATCCAGCCTGCTATTTATTCCATCAAGTGATTTTTAGTTTCACTTACTGTGTTCTTGATCTCTGATTGGTTCTTTTTTATCTGTTAATGGTCTCACTGATGTCTTCCACTCCTCTCTCAAGTTCAGCAGGTATGTTTATGATCAGTATTTTAAATTCTCTTTTATTCCTGTTACTTAAATCTGTTCTGGTTTGGTTTCTTGCTGTGGTTTCATCCTGTTCTTTAATTTGGGAAATATTGCTGTGTCTACTCATTTTGTCTGAATTTCTATGTCTGTTTCTCTGTGTTAGGAAAGTTAGTTACTTCTTTTGCTCCTAATAATAGTAACCTTATTAAGAAGAGGTCTTATAGTGCCCTGTTTCCTTATAGTGTTCCCTGTTTCCCAGGTCCTGGTGCTTCAGAAACTGTCTCCTATGTGTGTCGTGTGTGCTCTGCTGTTGAATCTTAGCTTCTTTTTCCTTCAGTTGTCTCCAGAGACCCTCTCTGCCTTTTGTGGGCAGCAAGGTGTGCAGTGGTTGGCTTGTGAATTGAGACTTGCTCCTGCAGGAACTGAGGTCCTTCAGAAGCGCAGGTCAAGAGATGGGGTGTTGTCAGGGTTTGTACTGGTCTTCTGGGGGAGGGGCCGCCACAGTGGGATGAAGTAAAAACGATTGGAAAATGATGGGTCTGCTGAAATGTGTTGGGGTGACATGATATGGTGGGGCTTTGGGCAAGCAAGTTAGAGTCTGGGGATTTTAAAAATTCTAGGCTTTAAGTCCTCGTTTTAAGAAGTGAGGGAAGTTGGGCCATTTCACATTCAAAGGCAAGTAGTAAAGAGATCCATCCTCCCATTGCATGGGTTGCTGTTGTGAAATCTGTTTTTTGCCCTTCTCAGTGCCACCAGCTCCCTCCCTACTACAGGCAGCAAGGTTCCTTTTGCTCTCAGACTGTGTTCGCCCTTCTTACCTTCGCTGTGGCCTCTTCCCTGCCTTTAGTTGTGGAGTTTGTTCTGCAAGCTTTCCAGTCACTTCATGGGTCATTTACACTGATTGGGTTGTTAACTAGTTGTATTTGTGGGATGAGGTGAGCTTAGGGCTCTCCTACTTTACCATCTTCTCAGATGATAATAGGTGTATATGTGTAAGTTGATGAACTCATGGCTTATTAGACTTTCTGACTTACTGGATTGTCTCTAATTTTTTATTTTTTGTGTACTTATTCTATCATACTCTTTCTGAAAATCCCTGTAAATTCTATGGAAACAAAATAGAAGAGAAACACATAAATGTAAATTTAAATGAGCAGTATTGATTGCTGGAGTTGAGCTAAAAGTTAGAATGGAGTAGGGAAGACTGGAGAAATTTGTATTCGTGGTTGACAGGTTTTAGTGACTAATTGGATTAAGATTCAGAAAGAAAAGGGCACTCTAGATAGTTATAGTTGAATGAGCATGTTCAAATACATGAATTTGACATTAAAAAATTATCTTAATGCTTCATTAAGAAAAGGGTCATATCTGAATCAAGGGAAGCAAGCAATAGGCCTATATCATGTATTAAAAATACAATAGAACTCTGTTTTGTGTAGGTCAGATGACTAGATGTTTTTGTTAAATTCCCAGTGGGAAGGCCCCCATGGGGTTCCTTCAAGAAGAGATTAGGACTGGTAGGTTGGGCTTGACACCTAGGAATCCTTCATGGGCCATCATAAGGAGACCTGACCTTGTGAGGGCAGTTAGGAACCAGCCCCTTCACATCCGTTCTATACTTTGTGGCTAAAATATGAGGGTGGGTATGGAGGGATGTAACTCTACCAGTTATGGCCATAGGACAGTCCACTGGCCTAATTTCTGTGAACACTGTCATGGCAGTCAGCCATAATTGCTACTGTCCCTTGGGGCTAAATACCTACAGCCTGGTAAGAACCCTTTAGAGGATTTAATAGGACCTGATTTTCTATCTGTTTATTTAAAAAGCATTTGTTCAAATCTTCTGATTTCAACTGATCATATTAAACTGCCCAAGCAGAATACTCAAAGTGATTTTTTACAAAACAAGAGACCAGCCGAAAAACAAAACAAGAGAGCCGAAAATTTTCCTCAAAATGTCTATAGGTGTAATGGAGCTTGAGGTTAGATTTGTAAGTGCCCATGGAATGTTCTAGGAAGGAAATAAGAGAACTTGATAAAATCCGTCTATAGGAGTTCAGTGTGGACTTGCCTTCAGCTGAGGAGATCAACCAGATTCATTTATTCAGCAAATATTTGTTCGGTAGGAACTGCATGAGGTAGTTAAGGTTTTTCTCAGTCCCATGATTTTGCATTAGTAAACTTTAATGCTGTAAAAGACTCTTAATTCTATAACTAGAAAAGAATGTGAATAAATCCTTTGAAATATAAACAGTACTTAAAAAGGCTTGTAAGTGCTGGGAGTATGCTTTGCTGAACAAAATAGCATAACAACGTCATCTCTTGAGAATGGTTTAAAACTATGTCTTTTAAAATTTTTTTACTGTGACTTGTTTAAAAGAATATTTTGCACGATGACTCCATTAAACATGTGCTTAAATACACATATGTGCACATATTTGAAAGGCTTTCAAGAAGGCCTATCCTTACTATTTACTATGCATTCTAACTTGATGCTTCTGTTAATTTCTATTTCATTTAACCAAAAATGTTAATCTAAACTCACTAAATTGACACACTAATAGGCCTTAATCTGAGAAAGACTCGTTTAAAACACTTTGCTCTTTAGAGTCTCCTACAACTTTTGGAACTAGTCAAAGGCCATGGGTATATCTAATTATTTACATCTATTTTGACTGGCTTTGTTTGGAAATTAATTATTTTATAGGTCTTTGAAGGCATTCTCGTAAAATTGGAATTTGTCTTTGGGGGTTCATTAATTCATTGATTCGTGGAGATACTTGAATGACTATTTAGTCTAGCAATGTCTCGCCTATCTCCCTCTTATTCAATATTAAGATTAACTGAGAGTAATTTTTGTGGAAAAAAAAAAAGCAACATGAGGCCTTTACAGTTGCCTTGGAGCTATTTTTATGGTAAAATTCACTATGAAAAGAGATGAACAGCTTAAGGTACAAGTTAAGCTCTTGACTATAGAATAGTCTTGCCTACTGATTCACTTGAGCATGTACTTAGAGGTTCTCTAAAAAAATGAAACCAAAAACTTTAATGTGATGTCATATTAATAAACTGAAACATATTTGATCACTGTTAATAATTCTTTCCTCTAAACTCAGACTAATCATAGACCATGATGTCAAATACTTTAAATGAATCCATGAATAGAGAAAAGGCTTAAGCATGTAAACTAATAATTTATTCCTTTCTAATTATTTAAGTCTTCTCTATTCATGGATTCACTTAACAGATATTTAGTAACATATGGTCTGTGAGGTCAGGAATTCTGCCAGTGTTGGTTCATTATTATATCACAATTGCCTAGTATACTGCCTGGCAAATATTAGATGTTTATTTTTGCTTGAAGTATAAGAAATTACAGGAAACTCGACATTTTGACCACAAATGCAACAATATTATATGGTTCATCACTAATAAGATGAATGAAGTACTAGAGACACAGTAGATGTGGACATGCTCTTTTTGCTCCTGAATTTTGCCACATCCTTTTCAGAGACTATTAGTACATTGGCAGTACTATGTGCTCCAAAATCAGACTTGGGTCCACCCAGGTCCT
Organism: Mellivora capensis; assembly: GCA_004024625.1. NCBI lineage: Eukaryota > Metazoa > Chordata > Mammalia > Carnivora > Mustelidae > Mellivora > Mellivora capensis. Next base: position 22,627 of record PISX010007866.1, read on the forward strand.
TTCATTCCTTAAGTGTGAGATCATGGTCAGGCCACTGCTTCTGTGCCATCTATAAAGTGGTGATAATAGTGACTTCTTGTAATCAGATAGATTTTGCAGGCTAGTACTCTACACAGTATGTGTCACCTAGCAAACCATCAGTTGTCGTCACTGTTAATATTACTAATACTAATTGGTATAAAATGTGCCAAGCTATAAGGTGTAGGCTCTGTTTTCTATGAGTTGGCTTCTTAGTGAGGGAGATAGAAAAGGCAAACTGTAGAGTATGATGCTAAGTGTCTCTAGAGGTAAGAGTACACTGGGAGGGGAGAGCAGGGATGCTGCCCCCAGAATGACTACTAAAGCTTCCTAGGGGAAGCCATATCTGAACTGGTAGGTGAACAAGTGGGACTGAGCCTCCCACTTTCCTCCCAACCCAGGATTGGTGATAGGTGTTCTAGGAAGTGGAGGAGGTAGTATAAGCAAAGACCTGTGTGTGTGAGAAAATGCCCTCTGAGTAAGAGGGGTATGGGAAAGATGAAGTGGTGTAGGGATAAGTGGGCCGAGGTCAGATTTTGAAGGGCCCAGCTCAAAAATGAGCAGGGGGTGACCTTCAGTTTGCATGTGAGAAAAATCCTCCAGGAGTGGTGAGAATGGGTTGTGTTGGGATAAGATGAGAGGGAGATAAGCTAAGAGAATGGTGCAATAAACGGGGGTTAAGTGCCTTGATCACAGCTGTGTCTGTGAAGACAGAATCTTGGGAAACTTCATATTTAGGGGACACGAACTGTCTCTTGTCACTTGCAGAGGGGCTTTAAGTACAGTGTAAATTCTAAACTGGTAAGTATGCTGTGATCAGTTAGGTTTGCAAGGGAACGAATGGGAGATGGATGGGCTACAAACTGAAGAGCAACCCACACTGAGTTTTTTTCCCTAATTCTTTTTATTGCCTGCCCGCAATAATCCATTGCGACTCTTGTATTCTGTGAATATTACTGCATTGTCTAAGTTTACTTGTGATTGAAATTCCCCACAGTGTCTAACAAAACATGAATAACCCTGGCCTTAGAGCAGCCTAATGTTCTAGAAATGAAGGTAAGGAGTCAAATGACTCAAAACGCAACCACATCACATAGGGAAAGTTAAACTCATTACTGAGTTTTTGGAGCTAACCAGGTTACTGAAGAGCTTCTTGCATTTTCATAACCCTTGAGACAATACTGTGTTTTCAGATTTAAACACTTCCTGGTAGATAAGACTGACCATGGTCATTTACCAACAGATTAGTGTTTATTTGGTACTAGGTGAAAAGCAATGGGCAAAACAGATGTTGTCCCTGCCATCGTGGAACCTACCTTCTGGAAGATGGAATGTCTTCTTTTGATGAAGAATGGTAAAACTATTTAAAGTACTGAGTATCATGCCTATATCATATAATTATTTCCCATTTAAGAGATAGTAGAGGAGGAGGACTTACAGGAGGTTAAAACTTGACTAAGGCTCAAACCATAGTAAATGGTTAATCTAGGTTAGCTATTTTATATTCTGTCATAATTGATTTGTTTTGCCATTCTTACTCGGTTATTATCTCTAATTTATCTCTTAAATGCCATCTACAAGCTCAGTTTGGTAACCAGGCTGTAATCACTGTATTCCCCAGAATGCAGCAGCAGCTCCCTTCTATCTGGTCTACTTGCATCCTTTCTCTCTACTAAATCTCTTCTCCACCTTGCAGCAAAAGTAAAATTGAGGTTCCTAAATTAGTTTACTATTGCTGCTGTTAAAAGAAAAAACAGTCCATGAACTAAGTGGCTTAAAGCAACATGAATTACCTTGCACTTCTGTTAAGTCAGAAGAGTCAAGAGTTTGAAATAGGGTTCACTGGGCCAAAACATAAAGGTGTTGGCAGTGCTGCGTTCATTCTGGAAACCCTAGGGACAATCCATTTACTTGCCATTTTCTAGTTTCTGGGGGTCATTCACATTCCTGGACTTGTGGTGGTCCTCTATCACATTGAGCACTGCTTCTGTTAATTCCTCTCCTCTTTTGACTCTTTTGCCTCTTGTTCATGTTTAAGGACTCCTGTGATTATGTTAGACCTACTCAGGTAGTCCAGAATGATTCTTCCATCTCAATATCCTTAACTTAATCACTTCTGTGAAGTTCCTTCTCTGTGTAGGGTTATACCTTCACAGGTTTGGGGAATTAGGAGGTGGTCCTCTTTAAGGGGCCTTTCTGTCCTAAAACAATGCCTAGAACATTTGGGTGGGTGAGCATTTTTTTTTTTTTTAAGGTGTAAATGTCCTCTCCTGCATAAAGGTTTTCTGTGTTTTTTTATTATAGCATTAAAACCCGTAACATGGTCTGCGATGTCCCCATGGCCTAGCCCAGTCTTGCTCTTGCCTGGACCTCAGCCTCTTCATAGGCTTTTCCCCTTGCTTAAAGGATGTGACTCCAGTGGTTTCCTGGCCCTCAGGATGTTGCCATGGCCTTTGCTTCTACCAGCCTTTTGTACCCCTTTGTATTTCCCCTGCCACCACTCACCGTCTGTATCCTACAGCAAATTCAGCTTCCTTAGGGAGTATCATCCTGGCCTTCCTTGTGCTGGTCAAAAAGTCCATTTGCTTGCAATCCTGGAGCCTGGCTTTCTTCATAGCACTTGATCACAGCTTGTATTTGTTCTTTGGTGTTCTTTGATCCGTAAACTCTGCAAAGGCAGTGTTTATTTTCATTGTGTACTCAGTGCTGATCATTGATTCAGTGTGCAATAAGTACTTATTAAAGAAATTGGACTTAAAATGAAAAGGCAGAATAAAGTGCCTATAAAGTAGCACTTAGTGTGTTCATCTCTGTACTATTGTTATAGCCACAGTGGGGTTTCGGATTATGGAAAGGGTTGATTGAATAACTGAAGATTGGAGTTTAATAATTGAGTAAATCAACCGAATGTTCATATAAACAAAGTTAATTTCACTAAGTAATTTTCAGACCCTTCCATTTCGTAAAAATGTGCATAAGACTTGAACTATCTAACATGACCATGTAGCATGTCATAGTCTGAGTTCTTCAAAAGATGTTTTTGAGTTCTATTGAATTTTAAAGTGACCTTCATTCAGAGTTGATAGCATGGGTCAGAGGCAGTTTGCCTGATTTGGGCCTGTTGGCGGTGGAACATAAAAGTTTAATGACATTAAGCTCTGTTGGCACTGGTGTTCAAGAGAAGTCAGCCAAGATGTAACACAGTTGCCACTCAATGCTGTGGACTGTGAGAGCAATAGGTCAGGAAGTCTTTAGGAAAATGTTGTACAATAGAAGAATGGCTCAATACTTTGTATGACTCAATAGGTTAATTCTTTAATTTTATATTTTATTACAAAGCTTATTATTTTGAGTCCCACTTGTATTTATACAGTGTTAGTTGCCCTATTTAAGCTATAATGTTTTACCTTGATGTAGGCAAAGTTTGTGTTAGATAAGTGTTCCAGCTTTTTTAATAATTTTATGGACTTAGAGACAGACTTTTGAGATTGTTCCTATTCTATTGAACAAATAATTTGGAAAGAATCAATTTAAAGGCCTGTTACTGTATTCTTTTTTCTCGATGTACTGATAGTCTAATTCAAATGTAATTACTGAGGAATCTGTATGTGTTGTATGATATCTATATAGACATAATGTTTTATGGTCCATAGTGAAATTATATCTGTTATTATGTAGAGATCACATATTGATCAGCTTTTTTTTTTACTAGACCTGATAAAATGCATCAGACTGATTTACTTTAGCGTACAATGAAATATTGATCAGCTTTTTTTTTTACTAGACCTGATAAAATGCATCAGACTGATTTACTTTAGCGTTCAGTTTTCCATACCCCTAAGAAGTTACAGTAGTACTTATTAATTCACTTTGTTACTAGCTTAACTTGTATAAAGCCCAGTTTATGTTAAATGTATGCACGTTCTTCTTTTAGGGTATGTTGGATAAAAGACATTGTTGTGGCAGTAACTGGAGAGAACATGGAAGCGATGAAAGGTATCATTCAAAAGTACAAGCATCAGCGCATCTACCTGGTGGAAGCTGGAGTGACCCGCCACAGGTCAATTTTCAATGGGCTAAGAGCATTGGCAGAGGACCAGCCCAACTCTAAACTCTCTAAGCCAGAAGTTGTGATAATCCATGACGCTGTGAGACCATTTGTTGAGGAAGATGTCCTTTTCAAAGTTGTCACAGCTGCTAAGGAACATGGGGTAAGTGGTTAAACTTCTGAAAAAGGATAAAAGAGACAAATACTGGGATGCCTGGGTGGCTCAGTTGGTTAAGCGGCTGCCTTCAGCTCAGGTCATGATCCCAGCGTCCTGGGATCGAGTCCCACATCGGGCTCCTTGCTCGGCGGGGAGCCTGCTTCTCCCTCTGCCTCTGCCTGCCTCTCTGTCTGCATGTGCTCGCTCTCTCTCTCCCTCTCTCTCTGACAAATAAATAAATTAAAAAAAAAAAAGAGTCAAATACTGTAGTAAGTGTTAACTTGTTGGATTTTTATGAAATCATATTTAGATGTCCGTTTGTTTAAAATAGGCATGTTGACTTAAAGACATAATGCAAAATTTTTTAGGAAGCTTGGCATATTCTGAGACTGTACTAGAACTTATATTTTCTTATAGTCCCTCATCGTAACATGAGGTTTTTACTACATGAAGACATGTAGTAATGTCTTCAGAGTATAGTTCTGAATGTACACTGAAGGAATGAGAAGCATTTTGCACTTATCTGAAAATACCTAAGAAAACTCTCAAGTCTAAGATGCACGTGATAATAAAAAATCTGACTCATCACACCCGAATTGTGTTTTGAGTTTTTGGAAGTGGTTTACTCTCCAGCACAAATAGCCCGACAAGATTTTCACACCCTTTAAAGTAAAATGTTTTAGGATGACACAGAATTCTGTGTTCTAATTCACCAGAACATAGGATAGCCAAAGCCATATTATAATCTCTAGAACATCTTTGTTTTGTTCTTATGTTACTAGATAAAATCCTAAAAATAAGTTAATAGGTTTATAGTCTAAATTGGAGACAGAATGAGAGTTGCTGTACACACTTGGTACAGCGTGATAGCAACAGGCTGTGGAGTGGGACATGTGTAGGCCCAGTTCTCAGGCTTTCTAATTAGTGGTCTATGAGCACCTTGAGCAACCTCTTCGAGCCCCTTTGCCTTGTAAAAATACAGATGCTAATCCTTGCGGTTTTTTTAGGTGTTGGAAATTAGGTGTTAACTACTCAGTAGAGTGCTAAGTACTTAAAAATGAAAAGGTATTAAGATGAATTACAACATCTAGGATTGTAGACAAATGGAAAGAGTCCTCTAAGCCTTCTTTGCCATGTGGGTGGTGAGTTAAAAATTACCCATCTGGAAAAGATAGTATGTGATTTCTCTTTAGTTTCCTATATGCAACTCAGTCTCTTCCTCAGGGAATTGTTGCTAATGTAATCTCCTCTCCCTACAACATGAATTCCTTTTAAACCTCTATAAGAATTCCCTAAAACAAAGACAACCTTTTTCTTCAATGTAACTTAAAAAAGATACATGGAGTGTATCTTGATGGAGTGAAACTTGGGATAGAGGTTATGTTAGCTGACCTCAAAACTGGATCGGGGGCTCCTTCCTGTTCTGCAGGCCCCTCAGCCGTGCTAGAGGCCATGTGATCAGCTGGAAGTGCCCTGAGGAAGAATGAAGAAGCACAGGATTTAGAACTTTGAGGAATTAGAGAGAAACCTGACAAATTTCTTAAGCTCCTAGGGAGCACTAGATAGTTGGGGCAGGTAGTTAAAAATTTATAGTACCCGGTGAGTATAATTAGATGTCTTTGCCTTTATTACCTTTTGGACAATTATCATGCTCACTATAGAAATTACACATTTGGAATTTTTGGTCAGTTACTCTTTCTGAGATCTTATTTCTCAGATTGTCAGTAAAGTGACAGTTTTGGTAGTAGGTCTGAAACTGAAGAGGACTCTCCTCCTGCTACAGTTATAAGCCAAGATACCCAGTATAAGTGGTGACTTAATGAGACATTAACATGTATAGCATTTACTGACTTTTTGTTGCAGATTTGTGGGAATTTTTGACTATATTTATAATTAACATTGATCAGAATAACTTATGTACTATGTATATGATTACAACTTGTATATTTTCGTGAACTCACTGAAAATTTAAGAAGCTAGTTTTAAGTGGAATCTTCACAATTTATTTTGGAGCTTTAGAAACCTGGTATCTGCTAGAAATAATATCTTGTTTTGATGGTGTTAGGGAATAACTTTCAAGAAAGTAGGGAGTGAGTTTCATACAGATATGTGAAATCCTTAACATGCTCATGGTGTTAATGAAGGAACCAGGCACATGTTAGAATCGGGGAAGCACACCTTCTTTGTGAAGCAATACTAAAATGAACTCACATAGACAAAACTGTATTTTTTCCCCCCATGTGAGGGGTGTCAAACATCCACTGGGCAGAGTTTATTTGCATCTTTATATGCAAGCATGATTTTGCATTGCTGTAAGTTACCTATAACTTTCGAAGGTTGTAAAAGAGCTCAAAGGCAATGGAAGGTTACATTCAACTAATCCAGAAGGGTTGTCTCTAAACAATACATAGTTTTACACTGAAGATACTCATAACTCTTGGTTATCCTAAGTTATAAATGTTAGGCTAGTGACCTAACAACCTTATACCCAGGTATTACTTCATGCCAACACTTTCACACTGTTTTAATTTCTAATCGTAAAAACATAAGTGGAGTTGAGACTTGGCACTCGTAGTTGAAGTTTTGTGTTGGAAAGGAATGACACCTTCTTAACCTATAGGCATTAAATTGCCCAAGACTGGTCTGAATTGGATACCATCCCAAGGCAAGAAAATGGTGAAGACTTCGCTTAGCCAGAGACACTAAACCACTTGTTTTCCATGGCTGCTTTTGAACTAATTCTCCTTTGTTCCCTTAAATTGTGTTGCATAGATTCTTAACGGATTCTCTTTTGTTCTCTTAGCTCTCAACTTTGAGGCTGTACCCAAAGGTCAGACAGCCCCTGGAGGGCATACATGTTAAAGGGAATTGTGAAATTTTAACTTCTTCGTTTAAAATACATTTTCAAATTGGAGATAGATTACCTCTGAATACTAAGATGTCCCAAATTAAGGCTGATAATTGAGTTATCTGTATACAGGAACTCAGAACTGTCACCAGAACTCAGGTTATCTTACCTCTATAAGCTTCGTTTCAGGGTTCCATGGAGGGGAGAAGATTTCAATAGAGCTAGCAGGTAAATCCTTTCAGGGTTATTTCTGCCTTTCACGTGATCACTTGCTGGGGTATACATTTCTAAGTTTATAAGTATTTTCTCTTTCCCAGTACTTTGAAAACATATCATTGTGTCCTGGCTTTAATTTTGCTTGTGAGAAGTCCATTGCCCAGTATATTATTGTCCCATTACCAGTCTTATTGTGTCCCTTGAAAGTTACCTGCCTTTTCTGTTAGGCAGATTTTATTTTTATTTATTCAAGTTTTTATTTAAAATCCAGTTAATGTACAGTGGAATATTAATTTCAGGTGTAGAACTTAGTGATTTATCACTTCCATACAACACCTGGTATTTATGACAAGCGCCCTCCTTAATCCCCATCACCCACTTACTCCCCCAACCCTCCTCCAGTAACCCCAAGTTTATTCTCTGTAGTTAAGAGGCTTTCCTGGTTCATCACCCCCCCCCCACCAGTATGTTCACCTGTTTTGAAGGAACACCTGTTTTGTTTCTAAAATTCCACATATGAGTGAAATCATATGGTATTTGTCTTTGTCTGATTGACTTCACTCTGTATAATACTATCTAGCTTGATCCATGCCCTAGCAAATAGCAAGATTTCTTTTTTTTGGGGGGTGGGGACTGAGTTATACTCCATTGCATATATATACCACATCTCCTTGATCCATTCATCAGAAGATGGATGTTTGGGCTCTCTCCATAGTTTGGCTATTGATAATGCTGCTATAAACATCAGGATGCATGTTTCCTTTTGAACCTGTATTTTTGTGTATACAATATTTTGTATTCTTGTATTTTTGTATTCTTTGCATAAATAACTTGTAGTATGAGTGCTGAATCCTAGGGTAATTCTATTTTAAACTTCTTCAGGAACCTCCATACTGCTTTTATAGAGTGTACTAGCTCTAAGAGGTATCCACATTCTCTGCATCCTTGCCAGTACCTGTTGTTTCCTCTGCTGTTAATTTTAGCCATCCTCGCAGTGAGGATGATACCTCCTTATCAAGGATTTAGCCATCCTCGCAGTGAGGTGATACCTCCTTATCGATTTGATTTGAATTTCTCTGATTATGAGTGATGTCAAGCATCTTTCACATGTCTGTTAGCCATCTGTATGTCTTCTTTGGACAATATCTGTCCAAACTCTTTATCTCTCCTTCTATTATGAATGATAGCTTTGCTGGATATAGTATTTGGCTGCAGATTTTTCCCTTTTAGCACCTTGAAGGTACCATGCCACTGTCTTCTGGCTTGCCAGGTTTCTGTATGGAGATCTGTGGCTAGCCTTATAGGTCTTCCTTTGTAAGTTAAGGACTTATTTTGATGATTTGCAATTTTTTCTTTACTTCATTTTGCAAATTTACAGTATATACTGATGTGGCATGTTTTTGTTGATTTTTAATTAGAATTTTCTGTGTCTCCTGGATTGGGATCTCTGTCTTCTCTCCTGATCAGGGAAGTTTTCAGCTATTTCTTCAAATAAGCCTTCTGCCTCCTTTTCCCTCTCTTCTTCCACTGGGACTCCTATGATATGAACCTTACTATGTTTGGTGGAGTTACTGAATTCCCTAAGTCTACTCTTGTAATCCATAATTCTTTTCTCTTTCATTCAACATTGTCTATAACCTTTATCTTCTATATCACTTACTCATTCCTCTGCTTCTTCCATCCTTGTGGTCATTATATCCATTTGGTTTTGAATTTCAGTACTGCTGTTTTAATTTCTGCCTGATTGTTTCTTAGCTCCTTTCTTCTCTGTTGTAAGGTTCTCCCTGATGTCTTCCATGTTTTTCTCAAGCCTAGAGAGTATTATTATGGTTACTTTAAATTTCCCACCAGTCATATTACTTGTATCTGTTTTGATTAGATCTCTGGCCACAACCTTTTCTTGTTCTTCCTTTTGGAATGAATTCTTCCATCTTAGCATTTTTGTAGGTCTCTGTCATCTTGTGTGTGTTAGAAAAGCCTGTTCTATTCCTACTCCTGAGGCTTTATGAAGAAGAGATCGTATGATTTCTAGGACCTGGTGCTTCAGGGAGTGTCTCTGGTGTGTATTTGGTGCTCTGTGCTCTGCTGCTGAGTTTTGGCTGCTCTGACCCTCAGGTCAGTCATCTGCAGAGGCTCCCCTGGCCTGTAGTGGGCAGCGTTAGAACCTTGGCTAGAGTGTGGCAAGTTTAAACTAGATGTACTCTGCTCTGCTTGTTAAATGCGACCTGATACTACTTCCACTGACACTGAAGCCTTGTAGAACTCTGTGGTTGGAAGATGTGATACGCACGGATGGAGGGTGGGCTGTGCTAGTCTTCTGGGGGGAGGGTCTCGCCACACTGGGATGGACGCAGGTTTTACCTAGAAGGGCAGTCACACCAGAGCCCCGGGGGCATGGAATTTGCACAAAGCAGGTTAAACAGCCAGTGTGTCTGGGTTGGCTGTCCTTAGTAGGTGTCTCTGCATCTATGCAGAGGGGTGGAGGAGGGAAATGGTGCCCACTGGCTCCTTTGTCCCTAGAGAGACGTTTTTACCTTACTTCTCACAGATGCTCGAAGAGCAAACAGTTTCTCCCTTTGTGCCTTAGGTGATCCTCAAATCATGCAGCATTCCCCAGGGTTGTTTGCCTGCCTTCTCTCCAGGAGCAGGGCAGTGCCCTGGGGCTCTATTCCAGTCTGACCTCTAAAAAAAAGTCAACTTTGAGCCCCCGCTGGTTGTAAAAACTCCAGACAATCAGACTGTCTAGTTTTTCCAGCCAGTGGCTTTTGGGAAATGTTCTCCTCCTGCATTCCCCTCTGCAGTCTTGTCTCTCTCTCTGAGCTCCCTCTGTGACCAGGGCTCCCTCACCTCTACAGTACTTATGAAGCATTTCTTCCCCGAATGACATCTCCACACTGTGTACTTAACCCAGTGTGGCCTCTTCTCTCACTCTAGTTGTGCAGTTGTTCTGTCTGTACTCAGGTCGATTTCTTGGGCATTCAGAACAATTTGGTAAGTATCTAGTTATGTTAGAGGGACAAGGAAAGTCTAGGGTCCTCCTACCCCATTGCTGTCTTAGCTGTGGAGTGTCTGTCAGGTGGATTTTAAAGTCCCTTATTTTTCTCAGGTAATGTACACTCGCTCTAATATGTGACTAGATAAGATTTTTTTTTTTTTGTCTCTTGCTTTGGATTTATTCATGAGTTTTGATTTACATCTTACCATTTCTAGAAACCTCTGTACCATTATCCTATAAATATTGACCTTGCCCCATTGCCCACCCTACAGCTTTATCTTTTACTTCTACATCACTCTATGTATGGTAAACCTTACCCTGTTCTCTTACCACCTGTTTGTGTGTGTGTATAAGAGGGTGGTTTTTTCCTGGAGAACTTCAGTTTTCATTTTTTCAGCTCTAATATAATCTCTTGTTGAAGTATTCTTCAATTAAAAATTCAATTTCTAGAAGTTTGACTCAGTCCTTTTCAAATGTTATTGGCCTCCTTTTCCTAGGATTATGTATTCTGTTTTTCAGTGTTTAAAGATGAATGTTTAGTATATTATAGCTAATGTAATTCTTTGTAGTTTTTCACTTCATTTGTTCACTTGTGATTTGTTTTGTCCTTTGTTGAGTAAACTATTGTAGGCCCATGTTTGGCAAGACAATGTAAGTAGGAGTCCTTTGGGCATGGGATGAGGATGTGTTTCTGGAACAGATTTGTGTTGGTTCTTCTGGGGATCCCAAGGGCTTTACCATTTAGGGATCTCTTTATGTTAATTTTTGGCTTGAGGTTTTATCCATCTTATGGTAATGTTAAGCCGAAATGTGAACTCACATCAAATTAAGGTAACAGGGAGATTCCACTCCCTGTCAGAATCCCAGCCAGGACAGCAGAGACTTCTGTGCAGTGTTACTGCACTGGATACTTGTATTTTGGGTGGTTTACCTTTTAAATGGTTACATGCATCTTTATGTGAGGATCACAGTTCTAACTGGCCAAGCATGGGCTCAAAATGTCAGTCCTCATTCCTTCTCATTTGTTTAAATTAAAGCCTCTTACTAACCTAAAGCCACTCTGCTGTTTTCCTTGGATTCTGGCTCAGATGTTAGTCCTAGGGAGTTATCTAGTGAGTCCTCATTCTGAAAAACTTTGTAAAAAAAACCTTTAAAAATCACACTGGGGAAAAAAGCTGTTAGTAACATTTCTCCTGAACTACTTAAATAGCAAGATGTTTTGCAATTTGTCAGCCATGCTGCTTTACTAAGTATAAATTACTTGTATATTTCTGAATAATTAAAAGTCCAGAGGTGAAAAAGCAGTAACAAGGACATTGTTTTAAGAAAGATGTTGGCAGGGGAGCCTGGGTGGCTCAGTGGGTTAAAGTCTCTGCCTTCGGCTCAGGTCATGATCTCAGGTTCCTGGGATCAAGCCCTGCATTGGGCTCTCTGCTCAGCAGGGAGCCCGGTTCCCTTCTTCTCTCTCTGCCTGCCTCTCTGCCTACTTGTGGTCTCTGTCTGTCAAATAAACAAATAAATAAATCTTAAAAAAAAAAAAAAAAAAGATGTTGGCAAAGGTGAAATAAGTTGGAACACAGGAATGTGAGAATCATGTTAGGGCTTCTAAGCTAGGTATCATATTCGCAGAACTGCCCGGAATAACATGAATATGAAAATGACAGTGCATCAAGAAACAACCTCCTCGAGATGTGCTCCTGAGGGAAGACACTTCCTTAATTACTTGCATGAATTTAAACCCTCTGTTTTTGTATCTCTAATCATGTTTCATCCTCTCCTCCCTAATCAACTTCTGACAATAACAGTCGCATTTAAATTGCTCCTGCTTTTGCACCTTCAGTTTACTCCTCTGCACAGCAATCTGGTGTTTTTCTTCTCTGACTGCTCTGTCCAAACTCACCTGTGGCTTTTTGATTCCCAAATTAGATATGCATTTTTAGTCTGTTGTAAAATAAGGAACTTGACGGGCTTTTATACTTGGTTCCTTGAAGGAAGAATGGAAATAACTGGGATTTTCCAAGTAATAGGATGGTCTTTATTTTTTATGAGCCCCTTAGCAGTCCCCTGAGCTTATGCTAATGAGATCACTCAGGATGGAGCCTGGTCACCAGAAATACTAATGGTTTCTAATTACCAATGGTGATTGGAGATTTGAGGCTTTCAATCAGCCCTACCTCTGGGAGAGAGGAATAGGGCTGGAGACTGAATTCAACCACATGGTCAGTGATTCAATTACTCACACTGCCAAAATGAATCCCAGTAAAAATCTTGGACGCTGAATGAAGCTCCGAGGGACTACCGGTTGAACAGTTGTGTGCTGACAACATAGCACTTGCTTATTTCACGAGAAGAGGGCACCCAGGAAGCTATGTTGTGCACTCTCCCAGACCCTGCCCTGTATCTCTCTTCATTTATCTGCTCTGATAAAATATCCTTGGTCATAAATGTGTAATCTGAAGTAATTACAATAAAAATGCAGTCCTAATCATTTTCCTGAGTTCCAGGAGTTTTGATGAACCTCAGTGGGGGCTGTGAGAACCTCCTGGACTTGGAGCCAGTGGGTCAGGAGTGTATGTGGGGTGAGAATCCCACTTGTGTCTGGTGTCTACAGTAATAGCAGTCTGGTTGTGAACTGTGGGGGTTGTGGCTGTTATTAGAAATGAATCGTATTATAATACACCAATGTATACAGAAGGGCTTTGTTAATTTTGACAGTTTTAACCAGATCTTCCTTCTGCAACTTTCTCTACATTGTCTTCTGTGACTGTAGTCTTTACTACTTTTTTCTTAACTGCTTTTTTCAGATCCATCTTCCATAAACATTCCCTTTAACTTCTGTTATAACTTAATAAAGTACTTCTGAGCAATGAAAATCATGCTCACATTACTTAATTGAAAAAATGACATACAGTAAAATTCGCTTTAGGGAAGGTACATAGTCTGAGTGTTTGTATCTGTATAGAGGATTGTAATCACAATAGAACTTTCTCACACTACAAAGAATTGCCTCCTGGTGCTGCTTGGTACTCAGACCCTTGCTCTCTTCCTAATCCCTGTCAACTACTGATACTGATGTGTTCTCTGTCCCTATGTTTTTCTCTCTTCCAGACTACTGTATGAAAAGAATGCTACAGCCTATAACTTTGAGATGATTATTCTACTTGGTAAAAAGCATTTACATGTAACCATTTTAACTACTACTTGACATGTTCTTTCCAAAATCTCTCATGCTATACCTGCTCTGCTATAATTCCAGACCTTGTATGTTCAACTTCCAATTGAACAGAACCACTTAAATTTGCTTTTTTCAGCATGTCTGAGATCATGTGTAGGTCTGAATTCATTAATTCTCCCTGATCTCTTTCCTTGAATTAGCTTCTGGATACAAGGGGGAAACCATTGATTTCCTGTCTTTCCCCTCACCCCTAAGAGGAAATAACCCAAGACTTGAAGTTTAGAAAGATCGCTGTCTCCCTGGTTTAATATGCGGAGTATAGGAGGAGATTGAGGGAGCTACAATTAGTTTGGGACCTGCAGTATTGATCGAGCTGAGTGATGAAGGTCTATTTCAGCCAACTGAAACAGAGAAGTAGAGATTGGAAAAAAATGTTGAGGGAACTGGATTGGCCGGACTTGATGGGACAGTGTGAGTCATAAGGTAATAAGACATGTATATTTTTGTATGCTTCAGTTTTTCTTTGCCATTCCCTGCCAGTAGACCTGATTTTCTTTTCTTCTAAAATTCTTGTGCTCCTGACCTCCCTGCATCCTCCCAAGGTTTTGTGAAATTAGTTCAGACACTGAATTGCTTGTCAAAACTCGGCAGACCTACCTACCGATGGCTATAGCACTTAAAGAGTTTATTTTTTAATTGTTTTTTTAAGATTTTATTAGAAAGTGAGTGAGCTCACAGGAGCAAGGGGCAGGGGCAGAAGGAGAGGGAGAAGCAGACTCCATTCTGAGCAGGGAACCCCAGTGCTGATCCCAGGACCCTGAGATCATAACCTGAGCCCAAGACAGATGCTTAACTGACTGAACCACCCAGGCGCACCTAATTAAAGAGTTTCAACTGCTTGTGAGCTAATCAGCACTTGACCAAGGTACATTTTACTGGTTACCTCATGAAAGAGTCCCCTATGCTTTATATTGAATGGTTTTTCCAGTATTTAAGACAAAAGGGATTTTTATAAACTTGGAAACCTTAGTTGTTGTTGTTGTTGTTGTTTTTTTTTTTCTATACCTGAATATGGAAGTGGCACAGTGTTTCTCAACCTTGGCACAACTGACATTTTGGGTAAGATACTCTCTGGGGGGCTATACCATGTCCTGTAGGATGGTTAGCAACATTAGTTTTTAGTTAGAAAATCTGAGCCCTTTTCTGAAGAGAAACAGTGTAATTTAATAACCAGAAACTCTGACATGGGGGTGTGTGTGTGAGTGTGTGGGCAATCTGTGTTTTACAGCAGGGCTATACTTACTAATGATTAAAGAACACTTCAGAAGTAGAAGTTAATGTGTGTACATCAGGAACAATGTACTCATTGATTACCCAGTTTTAGGAATTTATGGAAAGTATTTTGGGCTTATTTTAAAAGAGCTGAAAAATGAATTGACAGATGATGATATTTTCCAAACAAAGTATCATAAGTAGAATTGACCATGGCTAACAGTAAGTTGTGCTGGCTTTCTACTGGTTAGTTTTGAACATGATCAAACTTGTTGAAGCTCAGAGTTCAGTATTAGGTGGGTGTTAGGTAATACATGCTCCTGGGCCATTGGATTCTGTATCTTACTGGAGGGAAAGAAATGTTGGTATTAAGTCCTACACCTAAAGAAGCAATTTAATTTGTGAAAAAGCAGTGAGTTCCGATTATCTAGTGGGAAAGTTGAGACTTACTTTCACAAAAGTTGAAGTGCCCAGGGCACATGGTGAATTACTCCCTTACTACTATGGAATGAGGTAAAACTTGATCTTTTCTTGATGTTGAAAAGGCTACTGCATGAAAAGGTTTTTTGTTTCTGTTTTTCTTTCTTTTTAAAAACTACTACCCCTGGGACGCCTGGGTGTCTCAGTTGGTTAAGTAGCTGCCTTCGGCTCAGGTCATGATCCTAGCGTCCTGGGATCAAGTCCCACATCGGGCTCCTTGCTTGGCGGGGAGCCTGCTTCTCCCTCTGCCTCCGTCTGCCAGTGCTGGCGCGCGCGCTCTCTCTCTCTCTGACAAATAAAATCTTTAAAACAACAACAACAACAAAAAAACCCTACTACCCCTGTATATTCCATGTATTACTCTCAAAGTTGGAAGGAATGCAGATCAAGGAACCATGGTATGTCTAGGGCTTCAAATGCAATAAAGCTTATTAAACATTCAGAACATTCAAGAAGAACACTTGAGATCATTTTAGATGTAAGTTAAATGGTACTACTTTGATTTTCATGAATTAAAATTGAGTATATCAAATGAGGGTCTTATTTTTGCTGCATATCCTTTTTTAGGGGCACTTGCAGTGATGGAACAATTTGGATAGATTCTTATAACATGCTTACATTTCTGTATTGAATATATTATTTTTTATGGAAGGAGATTGGAGGTAATCTGTTATCAAAATATGAAATAGTCAAAATCTCAAAATGGCCAATGATTACCTTTGGAGATGGGATTGTGTAAACATTTATTAAGTAGTCTTGGAATAAAGACAACTCAGCTAAATGAAATTGTAATTATATAGTCAAGATTTCTATAGTGCATTGTCATAATTAGCTTGAATGCAGATATATGAGTAGGAATGCATGTCAGTACCTGCTCTGTGTGTGGATAATTATTGTTTAAATGTGCTTTTAAAAGTAAACAAGAGGTGGGGTTCATTTTTCCACATTATATGATTTGTATCTATGATGATATCCCTGCATTGACATGTGGAAATAATTGGATAGATTAGCTTGAGAGGCAGGTAATCAGTGTGGTGCTGAGCTGTTAAGCTTCCATTCAGGACTTATTAGGCTAATTCCAAATGAGACAGTGTATTGGACAACTTCAGAATATATGCTTCATATAACAAACTATCCAGATGGCTGTATTGTAGAAGCAGCTAAATGACTCTGTCCACACTTGTGTCTTAATTTTGAACCTTTAAATTTCAGAAAAGATCAATATTACTGATGATTTATGTCTGAATAAAAGTCTCTTTCTATGGAAACAGCTATGGAGTACATGCCTGGCAATTTTAGCATCTTTCTTCTCCATTTGTTTAAACCAGATAGCTGAGTGAGTGGTAATTGGAAGAAAAACAGGGTCAGCCAAAGAGTGGTTTTTTGTTTTGTTTGTTTGTTTTGACAGGTGACCCTTTTCATGAGCATTTTATTGAGTAAGCGAGTAGTGACTTTGTATTTTAAGTGGTCTTCCTATCGTGTTCCTTGATACGTCATCTCTAGGCTTCCATTAAACTAGAACCCTAAGTCTGGAATATTGCATCCGAAATGTGGATGGTTTTTTTCTCTTGAGAAGTTTTTAGTAGTCCATAAATCCCCTTTTTAAATTTTTTAACAGTGTAACATGAAAAGTGCTTTGGACACCTCTAGATCTACCACCTGAACATTATAGTCACTTTAAAACTATATCCCGCCTTGGGGTGCCTGGGTTGCTCAGTGGGTTAAGCCTCTGCCTTGGGCTCAGGTCATGATCTCAGGGTCCTGGGATAGAATCCCTCATCGGGCTCTGCTCTGTAGGGAGCCTGGTTTCCTCTCTCTCTCCGCCTACTTCTCTGCCTACTTGGGATCACTATCTCTGTGTCAAATAAATAAAATCTTAAAAACCCAAAAAACTATATCCCTGCCTTGATCCTATTAATTTTCCCCATATGTATAAACATCCTGAAATTTGTTTTTATTCTTTTTTTTTCATCTTGTTGCATATATCCCTAAAGGACATACTAGGTTTGTATGCTTTTTAATATCCCTCTATAAAGTATAAAGTATAAAGGTTTGTATGCTTTTTAATATCCTGCTATAAAGTATAAAGTAAAAAAAAGTGTATCATTTAACTTCTGTTTTGCTTTTATTTTGACAGCATTTTTGCAAAAAAAATACATTTAGGGAAATTATTCAAATGAATCTTTGCAGCTATCATGTGTTCATGATCACTGCTTTATATCACCATTCATCTATTTGTAGTTGGTGAACATGCTTAATTTTTGCCAGTGTAAGCATTGTTAGCATGAACATTATTATTGTCCTAAGCACATGAACAAGGATTTCACCAGCGTCAAGATAAAATGCATTTTGCCATTTTGATCAGATGATGCTAAATTATTTTCTGAACATGTACAAATTCCCCTCAATAGAGTATAACAAGAGTTTGGGTTAAAGCCATATCCTTACCAGTTGATCCTGTTAGACTGACTTTTTCCTAATCCAGTTAGTAGAAAATGCTTTCTCTCTGTAGTTTAATTTAGTCTTTTGTTAATATCTTGGGTAATTTTTCAAATACTTAAAGATCCATATGTTCTCATTGATTTGCCCATGAGAGTCTTTTGCCCCATTTATGTTTTTTTTTAAATTTGAATTTTAGCTACATATGTGTATTTTTCAAGTAAAAACTGATTTCTAGGAAATATTTCTGTATTGTACATATAAATACTCTGCTAGTTATATGCTTCATAATAATTTTCTTACAATTTATTTTAACGTAGTGAAAAACACTGATGTCTTCCCTTACGGCCTTTGTTCTCTGTATGAGGTCTGAGGGAGGAAGGATGGGTACCTGGCGTTCAGATGGTGGTGTTGGAAATGTTGAAATGTATGCTGATGTGGGCTAGTTTGAAGGTAATGGGGCTTTCTGATGGATTCAGTTTGGAATATGGGAGGAGAGAAATCAAAGATGAGCAAGGTTTTTGACAAGAATAGCTAGAAGAATAGAGTTGACCTTTATGAAAATAGCAAGTGTATGGAAGAGTAGGTTTGGACTGTGTGGTATGTCTGAAATCAAAACTTATCTCAGTATTTTACAGTTGAGGCATATCTCCTGATCTGAGAAATTAAATAGGGTATTTGGTTATGGAAGTCCAGAATTTGAAGATTACATTGGTGGCTGTATAGATTGGGAAGTTCTCATATAGATGGTATGTGAAATGTTGTGGCTTGATGAGGTCGCTTATAGAATGAGTGTAGCTAGAGAACTTTGAAGCCCCAGCATGGGAACATTTGACCATTTAGAGTGAGGTTTTAGAGTGTGGGAATGAGGTGGTTGAGAATGTTTCAGAAAGCCAAGTGAGCAGATGTTCTTGAGAAGACTGAGCTCTCCATTGAATTTGGCCATGTGAAGATCATGGGTGATCTTGGTAAATATGTCTCTGTGCATTTGGGGAGACATAATCCTCATTTGATTGCAGAGAACATGGGAAGAGGCAGACATTGCATATACTAAGTAGTACAGGTAACTTAGCTGCTTCAGCTGACTTTTGTTTGAAACTGACTAGGAGAAATGTGGCCCTACTTGGAAGATAGGTGTGATCAGAGGAGGAATGACTTGACTGGAGATGTCATAGAATGTCTGGACACTAATGAATATAGTTGAGTGAAGGAATGAAAATTGATTAGGCAGTATAGAAGGAGTATTGTTGCTGTAGAGAAAGACGTGAGAGGGAATGAGTGCCAGACAGTAGGTAGGGATGCTGGCATCTGCAAAGGAGCTTGGGAATTTTTATAGTTCTCAGAGAATAAATTTTAAACTTTTTTGTTAAATTGTATATGTTTTCTTTCTGACACTACTGTAAATATTTTTTTTTTCGTTTCCAGTGCTTCACTGCTAATGTAGAGATAGAAGTGATTTTGTTTTGTTTTGTTTTGTTTTTGATGTTGATCTTGTGGCTTTTTGCTGTATGTGTTTATTCCCAGTTTTTTTTTTTTAAGGGAATTCATCAGAATTTTCTACACAATACTGTCTTCAAATGGAGATAGTTTCACTCCTTTTGGATGCCTTTATTAGCTTTTTTTTTCTTTGACTACTTTTCCTGACTAGAACTTCCAGTACAATGTTTAACAGAAGTGGTGACAATGGACATATTTCTGTTCCTGATATTAAAGTGAAAATACAGAGTATTTATCAAACATGATGTTGCCTGTGGGTTTTTCATAATTGGCCTTTATTGGCTAGAGTAAGTTCTATTCCTAATTTTGTTGCATGTTTTTTTCATGAAGGAGTGTTGCATTTTATCAGAAGCTCTTTCTGCATCTGTTGATGTGTTCTTGTTTTTGCCCTTTATTAATGTGATAAATGACATTGATTTTTGGTATGTTTAATCAGTTTTGCATTCATGGGATAAATCCCACTTGGTTATGGTATGTAATACTTATTATATATTGTTAAATTTGGTTTGTTAGTATTTTTTTGAAGATTTATGCCTCTGTATTCATCACGGATTTTAGTCTGTAGTTTACTTTTTTGTGATACCTTTGTCTGGTTTTGGTAATGCTTACATTATAGAGTGAGTTAGGAAGCATTCTCTGCTATATTACTTACTGGAATAATGTGAGGAATTAGTATTGAAGAGGTTTTTTGTTTTTGTTTTTTTGTGTTTGTGTAACCAGTGAAGCTGCCTGGGCTTTTTCCCATACAAAATAAAAATTGCTAATTGTGTTTTCTTACTTGTTACAGGTCCATTCATATTGCCTGTTGTTGAATCAGTTTTTGTAGTTGATGCCTTTCTAGGAAACAGAAATTTCATCGAATTTGCTAAAATCCACTTGTTCATAGTTCTATATTCCTTATTTCTGTGAGGTTGGTAGAAACACCATCACTTTGATTCCTGATTTCACTAATTAGAATCTACTCCCCCTCCCTTGGTTTGTCCAGTTAAAGATCTGTCAATCCTATTAATTCTTTTAAAGAACTGATTTTGGATATTATTTTTTTCTATTTTTATATTCTCTACTGCATTTATTCTAATCTCTATTTACTACTTACACTTGATTTAGTTTGAGGGTTTTTGTTGTTGTTGTTATTGTTTCTTTCCAAAAAACTTAAGGTAGGAGGGTACCCCTTAAGGTAGAAGGTTTTTGCCTTGAGAATGTCTTTTTATACATAGACATTCACAGCTATAAATTTCCCTCTTAGAACTGTTTCAGCTGCATGCTGTGTTTCATACTGTATCTTTTCATCTCATTATCTTCTGTTTTCCCAATTTCTTCTTGGATTCATTATTAGCATTTCACCTTCCACAGTTTTGAAATTCTGACATGTAAAAGTTTTTTGACAGATTTTTTTTTAAAGATTTTATTTATTTGACAGAGATCACAAGTAGGCAGAGAGGCAGGCAGAGAGAGAGGAAGGGAAGCAGGCTCCCTGCTGAGCAGAGAGCCCCATGTGGGGCTCTGTCCTGAGCCGAAGGCAGAGGCTTTAACCCACTGAGCCACCCAGGCGCCCCTGACAGATTTTTTTGAGGTATAATCGATATACAACATAAATTGCAGGTGTAAAACATAATGTTTCAACATTTGTTCACATTCTGAAATAATCACCAAAATAAGTTAACATCTGTCACCAGACATAGAGAATCCTTTCCTTAGGATTTTTAAGA
Organism: Mellivora capensis; assembly: GCA_004024625.1. Lineage (NCBI taxonomy): Eukaryota > Metazoa > Chordata > Mammalia > Carnivora > Mustelidae > Mellivora > Mellivora capensis. The sequence continues at coordinate 43,481 of PISX010007866.1, forward strand.
TCTCTGAGCAACTTGATACTATGGAGTATTAATCATAGCCCATGCTGTACATTATATCCCCGGGATTAATTTGTCACCGGAAGTTTTACGTTTTGACTACTTTCACCCGTTTTGCCCACCTCTGTCCTTCCACTTCTGCCCACTACCAATCTGTTGTATCTTTGAGCTCCCCCCCCCTTTTTTTGGATTGCATATATAGGTGAGATCATAAGGTATTGGTCTTCTCTGACTTGGTTCACTTAACACATTGCCCTCAAAGTCCACACATGTTGTTGAAAATACTTTGTTGAAACAAGTTCTTTATAGCTGAAAATATTTCCTTGTGGATATATGCAGCACATTTCCTTTATCCATTCATTGCTTGGTAGACCTTTACATAATTTATCTTTTTTATATGGTGATAGTCTCCCTCCCATTTTCTCAGACTTACTGTTACTGTATCCTGTGACTTTGCTGATCTGTTTCAGTGAAGTCGTTTTCTCTCCCTACCCAGTGAAGTCTCCACAGTCCCTCACAGAGGGTGTAGTCTTGGGCATGCATGTAGCCAGGCTGGAATGGAAGTATTTTAGTAGGGTTCCTTTTGTCTTTCTTTGTTAGTCTCTTACTGTTTATGATATCACACTTAACTGATAAACTGGATTCATTGCCTGCAAATTGCTTTCTTTTCTTTTTTCTCTTTACTTCCTTCCTTCCCTCCTTCCTTCCTTCCTTAACAATGCCTGAGGTAGAAAATGCTCTATACTCTGATTTAATTAAACTTTGGTTCCATTGCAAGGATAGTTTTTGAGGCCAGTATTGGAAAGATTGCTCTGATTCCACGGGGCTGTTGTTACTGGTCTCTTTCTGTGGTTCTCTCTGGTAAACTAGCTTGCCAGTGGTTGAGGTATTTGCTGTTTCATAGCTACCATCTTCCTCTTAATTGCCTAGCACGATAGTCTCTGTTTCTTTTGCCAGGGTACTTAGATTTAAACTTGGTCATCGTCAGTTACATACAAGGTGAGTTTTCTTTGGGAGAACTTGATAGCTCTGTTCTTGCAGCCTGTCTCTCTCCCTATAAAAAATCACCACACCGCTGCTTGGTGGATGTCTTGTTTTTCTAGGTGATACTCCTACTTCATGAGCAGGGTGGTCCGTGGAGACATTCGAGGACTCGAACCTTTTGTTATGCTTCTGGTGAAAACCTCTGCCCTATGTGAGATTGGTTGTTAAGGGTGTTCAGGGCCCAGGATTCATTCTGTGCTTTCTATGACTGGGATAGATACTCTACTTGGAAGCAGAGGCTATGTAGTGGGAAGGAGTCTCCAGTCTCTTGTCCACAGTTGGCTTTAATTTAGCCTCTGTGACCTGGAGCTGAGTGGTAGTGGGAGAGGAAGGCCCCATCTTTTGAAGCCATATCTACTCTTAGTGGAATTTCCATCACACTGAGCTGGATGGATGATTAAGGAAGAAATAGATTGTGGCTTGAGTACCACAAGCACTGTTTTTACCAAGATTTAGTTGATATTCTTGAAAAATGTTTCATCTGTTGTATGCCCTTCAAGGATTTTAAATGGTTATTTAAAAATATTTAAGTATAAAATATTAAGTATAAATAAGTATTTAAAATATTTTTTACTAGTTCCTTTGCTGGAGAGAGTCTGCTCAAGTCCTCATGCTGACATTTTGTGACCCATTCTCTCTTTCAAATAGATTTGCTTCATGGCTTGGTATTACATAGTTGCTATATAAATAGAACTTTTCCCTTAAAAGTTGTGTGTGTGTGTGTGTGTGTGTGTGTGTGTGTATGCATGCAAGTGTATTTCTTTTAACTTTTATTGATATGTGTCAGGCTTGACCAATTGGGTTTTCTCCTTATTTATCTTTTGCCTACTTGGACATCTCTCCCCCCCTGTCAGCCCTGGCGATCTCCTCATTTTTGCTTTTATTTCTAGGCTCCAAACTTCTACTTGAGTCACTGGAAATGGTGACAGTTTATAAACTGTCTACTTGGCTCACATATTAGCTTTGATTTTCAGCCAGTCGCTGGGATTTTATAAGCCAGTTTATGGGCTATCTATCTTGCACAGATACTGGTCTTCTCCAGACCAAATTGGATCTGGCTCATCAATTTGATGTGCTGTAATACCTATGTGTTTGTTAAGTGGAAGATAAGAACTTTTGGAGAAGGTTCCTTAATGGCCTGCCACAGGAACTGTATTTTAAAGCTGTTTCTCCAAAGCAGTTGTCTGGTAATGACCTTCCAGACTACAATGGAACACTGCTAAAGATGAAGGGGATAAATCATCAGGTATCAAGGTGCCTTTCTGTTTTGTTTAGATGCATCTATAAAGGAGACAGCTTTTATCAGAGCAATTGAAATTGGTGGTTACTTTATCTGAGGGAATGTTGCTCTGAAAAGGTTTGAAAGGAAAGGTTTTTTATGGGAATTAGACATAAATTCATTGTTAATTAGGCTCAGTCTCATTTTGGGGATCTTAGGGAAGAGTGATCTTTTTCCTTAATTATCTGTGTTGAAAGTAGAACTTTTGAAGTCACATTAATACATACTGATGTATAATCCATGTCCATTTTTTGCACAGTAACTCTTCCTTCACCCTTCTGCCTTCATGGAATACCCACTTGGATCTCACCATTCTGATCTAGTATTAGATTTCAATATCCACTAACCAAAAGGATTTGTGAACCTATAGTGGAAAAAAAATCTCTATCTCTTATATAGAACTATAATATTAAGAAAGAGGGTTTAATTGTGAAATATTGATTTATGAACCAAATCAACTCTTGTTCAAATATTTTCTTGAGGTTATTTGTTCAAGCCAGGAATAAAATCTCCTCAAAATGAGAGTTCAGTGTTTGACTTTGAAATTTGCTCCAGGTGAAATAACGTTAACTGGATCTCTGTTTGTTCTTCAGGCAGCAGGAGCAGTTCGACCTCTTGTATCTACAGTAATCAGTCCATCTGCAGATGGTTGCTTAGACCATTCACTAGAACGTGCCAGACACAGAGCAAGTGAAATGCCACAGGCTTTTCTATTTGATGTGATCTATGAAGCATATCAGCAGGTAAGAATCCTGGTTTCTGAAAATGGCTGTGTGGGGGGTCTGCAAGAATATTCCCCTTTATGGGAATTTGCTGGAAGATACTACACATAGTTGGACTCAAGTTGAAATTGCTAACAGTGAAGTAGAGAGGATTCACAGCTGAGTCATAGAAGAAACACATGCAGAGTCTGGGAGGATCCATGTGTCCTCTTGCTTAGGTTCTTGGCTTCCCCTGAAGGGTCACACAAAACATTTTCTCTCCCACCAGCTATTCAGCAGCATGTGGGTGAAGGTTCTCACCAGGGAAGCCCATTAGAGACTAGTGTTCGGGGTATGACTTGGGGTTGGTCATAGGCATCCCCTGTCTTAGCATGTACAACAATTTCAGATTCCTGGAAGGAAAGCAGGTATCTAACAATAGCAGTGTTGTTTATGCAAATAGTCTGAGCATAGTGAACCACACTTACTATTCGCTGAGAAAACTGCATGAGCCAATTTCCCATATCTAGGTGGATATGGGATATGGGATCATATCTAGTCTTTCTAACCATTTAAGGCCTGTATGGTAAGTTACCTGCACAGCTATAGATACCTTTAACATTTGAGTTCCCAAACCAACTTCTTTTAAAATCTCACATAATCACTTCATGTTTAGATTATCTAGATAATTTTTTTTTCTCATGTTCTAAAAATGCTTTGGGACCTTTTACTGACATTTATTGCATATTTATGGTTTAAACAGTTACTGATTATTAGGTATTATGCTTGTCATAAACTTGCCAATGAAGTAAGTTAGAACTGACTGTTTAAGCTGATGTTAAATAATCAGTGAAGAGTTTGGAACAGATGGATTTGTACGAACATGAAGGTAGTGGTAATAGGAATATTGACCTTTATAATACAATAACGCCTCTTACTTTGGATAGAAGGTGGTCACATCCACAATAAATTGACTCAATATTAATTGGTTAGTTTTCAAATGAGATGATGTAAATAGAAACTATTTTAATGGTATGAGTAGTCTGCATAGTTTATACTGTTTTCTTAAAATAATGAATTTGGTGTATTAGAATTTACCTGTATATGGTCATAATTATATCAATGTTAAGCTATCATAAATATTTTTAAATTTTATTTTATTTAAATTCAATTAACATATAGTGTATTACTAGTTTTAGAGGTAGAGTGCAATGATTCATCAGTTGGCTATCACAACCAGTGCTGATTACATCACATGCCCTCCTTTAAGGCTCCAATTATTTATTTAAATACTGTATTTTATAGCCTACATGTTGCAGAGTTAGATGATATCTACCTTATTGTCTGAAATTATTCATCCTTAAACACTTGAAGTTACCACCTCCCATTCTTCTTAATATATTTTAGAAGAGAAATTGAATATAATCTCATGTTCTGCACATCAGAGAAACATTTTCCCACAGGTTTTGCTGGAGAATTAAGTGCTAATACACTGAGGTACTGGTTCTCAAAGTGTGGTTCCCAGAGAGCATCGGTGTGCTTTGGAACTTGTTAGAAGGCTCCACCTCAGACTGGCTTAATTAGAAACTATGGGTATGGGATCCAGTAATTGTGTCTCAGCAGACATCTCTGCCATGGGATCCCAATACATACTGCAGTTTGGGAACCACCACCCTAAGACATTCACTGTACGTAACTAATCAAACATTCTTCTACTGCATTCTAGGGAGAATTAAAAAAATAGTAATATGATGATATTTATCTGTGTTCTGTGGCTCAGATGAGGAATTCTTTCTTTTTTTTAAAAAATATTTTATTTATTTATTTGACATACAGAGATCACAAGCAGGCAGAGAGGCAGGCAGAGAGAGAGGGGGAAGCAGACTCCCTGCTGAGCAGAGAGCCCAATATGGGGCTCGATCCCAGGACCCTAGGATCATGACCTGAGCTGAAGGCAGAGGCTTTAACCCACTGAGCCACCCAGGTGCCCCTCAGATGAGGAATTCTTAATTATAGGATTGTTTTTGAAGGTTTTGCTATAATATCTTTATTTAACCTTTTCCCCAAGGTTTTATTAAAATTCCAGCTAGTTAGCACCATGCATTGTTTTAGGTGTAGAACTTGGTGATTCACCGTTTATATAGAACACCCGATGTTCATCACAGCAATTGCCTTTCTTTAATACCCATCATCTATTTAACACCCCACTCAACCCCACCCCCAGTAACCCTCAGTTTGTTCTATGTAGTTATGAGTCTGTTTCTTGGTTTGCCTCTTTTTGTTCCCCCATGTTCATTTGTTTCTTAAGTTCCACCTATGAGTAAAATCATGCTATTTGTCCTTCTCTGACTTCACATAATACTCTAGCTCCACCCATGTCATTGCAAATGGCAAGATTTCATTTTTTATGGGTAATATTCCATTGTATACATATACTACATATTCTTTATCCATCAATTGTTGGAGTTTTTGGGCTCTTTGCATAATTTGGCTATTGTAGATAATGCTGCTATAAACAGTGGGCTGCATGTATTCTTTTGAATGAGTATTTTTGTATGTCTTTGGGTGAATACTTAGTAGTGCAAATGCTGGATCATAGGTTATTTCTGTTAACATTTGAGGAACCACCATACATTGTCCAGAGTGGCTGCACCAGTTGCATTCCCGCCAACAGTGTAAGAGGGTTCCCCTTTCTTCGCATCCTCTCCAACACCTACTGTTTCCTATGTTGTTAATTTTAGCCATTCTGACAGGTGTGAGGTGATGTCTCATGGTAGTTTTGATTAGTATTTCCCTGATGTTGAGCGTCTTTTCATGTGTCTGTTAGATATCAATAGACATCTTTGCAGCAGTGTCTACTGATGTCTTTTGCCCATTTTTGAACTGGATTATTTGTGTTTTTTTGTTTTGTTTTGTTTTGTTTTTGCATGTTGAGTTTGGTAAGTTCTTAATAGATCTTGGATACTAACCCTTCCTCAGGTATGTCATTGGCAAATATATTCTCCCGTTCTGTAGGGTGACTGTTGGTTTGGTTGACTGTTTCCTTTGTGGTGCAGAAGATTTTTATTTTGATGAAGTCCCAATGGTTTACTTTTGCTTTTGTTTCCCTTTCCTCAGGAGACCTATCTAGTAAGAAATTGCTATGGTCCAGGTTAGAGAGGTTACTGCCTGTGTTCTACTCCAGGATTTTGATGCCTTCCTTTCTCACGTTTAGGTCTTTCATCCATTTTGAATTTATTTTCGTGTATGGTATAAGAAAGGGGTGCAGTTTCATCCTTTTGCATGCTGCTATTTAGCTTTCCCAGAAAAACACTATTTGTTTAAGAGACTATCTTTTTTTCCATTGGATATTCTTTCTTGCTTTATTGAAGATTAATGTTCATATAGCTGTGGGTTTCCTTCTGAGTTCTCCATTCTGTTCCATTGATTTATGGGTCTGTTCTTGTGGCAGTAACATATTGTCCAATGACTACATCTTTGTAATAGAACATGAAGTCCAGAATTGTGATGCCTTCACCTTTGCTTTTCTCTTTCAAGATTGCTTTGACTATTTGGGATCTTTCGTGGTTCCATACAAATTTTAAGACTGTATCTTCTAGCTCTGAAAAATGCTGGTGATACTAGGTTAAGGATTGCATTAAACGTGTAGATTGCTTTGGGTAGTGTGGACATTTTAACAATATTTTTCAATCCATGGGAATAGAATATCTTTTCATTTCTTGACTTTCTTTCATCAGTGTTTTATAGTTTAAGAGTACAGATCTTTTATCTCTCGGTTAGCTTTATTCTTACATATCTTACAGTTTTTGGTGTAATTGTAAATGGAACCAGTTCTTTGATTTCTCTTCCTGCTACTTCATTATTGGTGTATAGGAATGCAATAGATTTCTGTACATTGATTTGTATCTTGTGACTATACTGAATTTGTGTATAAGGTCTAGCAGTTTTTTGTGGAGTCTTTCCCATTTTCCATATAGAGTATCATGTCATCTGCAAATAGTGGAAGTTTGACTTCTTCCTTGTCCATTGGATGCCTTTTATTTCTTTTTGTCTGATTTCTGAGGCTAGGACTTCAAGTATTATGTTAACTGTGGTAAGAGTAGATATTCCAGTCTTGGTCCTGACCATAGAGGAAAATCTGTTTTTCCCCAGTGGAGATGATAGTACCTGTGGATTTTTAATATGTGGTCTTTATGATGTTGAGGTATGTTCTCTCTAACCCTCCTTTGTTGAGGGTTTTTTATTGTGAATGGACGTTGTACATTGTCAAATGCTTTTTCTTCATCTACTGAGAGGATCATATAGTTCTTATCCTTTTATTAATGTGGTAGATCATGTTGATTGGTTTTGGAATACTGAACCACACTTGCAAACGAGGAATAAGTCCCACTTGCTTGTGGTGCATGATTCTTTTAATGTACTGTTGGATTTGATTTGTTAGTATTTTGAGAACTTTTTTATCAATGTTCATTTAGGGATATTGGCCTGTAGTTCTAACTTAGTGGAGTCTTTCGTTTTGGAATGGGGGTAGTGCGGGCCACATAGAGTGAGTTTGGAAGTCTTCCTTCCATTTCTGTTTTTTGTGTAACAGTTTGAGGAGTCTTTAAGTGTTTGGTAGAATTCCCCTGGGAAGCCATCTGGCCATGGACTTTGTTGGGAGATTTTTGATTACTGATTCAATTTCTTTGCTGGTTATAGGCCTGTTCAGATTTTCTATTTCTTGCTGTTTCAGTTTTGGTAGTTTTTGTTTCTAGGAATTTACCCATTCCAGATTGTCCAATTTGTTGGCATATAATTTTTCATACTATCCTCTTATAATTGTTTGTATTACTGGGGTGTTGGTTGTTATTCTTTCTTTCTCATTTGTGATTTTACTTGGGTCCTTTCTCTTTTCTTTTTGATAAGTCTGGCTAGGGTTTTATCAATTTAGTAGTTTTTTCAAAGAACCAGCCCCTGGATTCATTGATCTGTTCTTTTGTTTTGTTTCTATATCACTAATTTCTGCTCTAATCTTTATTATTTTCCTCCTTCTACTTCATTAGTTCTTTTTCTAGCTCCTTCAGGTGTATGGTTGGGTGGTTTGAGATTTTTCTTGTTTGTTGAAGTAGAACTGTATTGCTATATACTTTACTCCTAGGATTGCTTTTGTTGCATCTCAAAGGTATTGGACTGTTGTCTTTTAATTCTCATTTGTTACCATGTTTGTTTTTTTTTTTTTTTTTCATTCTGTTTCCTGGTTAACCTGTTCATTCTTCAGTAGCATGTTGTTTAACCTCCATGTGTTTGTAGTCTTTCCAAATTTTTCCTAGTGTTTGACATGAAGTTTCATAGCATTTTGGTCAGAGAAGATGCGAGATATTGTCTTAATATTTTTGTATTTTGAGCTCTGATTTATGACCTAGTATGTAATCCGTTCTGGAGAATGTTCTATGTGTACCTGAACAGAATGTGTGTTCTGCTGCTTTGGGATGAAATGTTCTGAATGTATGAAGTGCATCTGGTCCAGTGCATCATTCAAACCCATTGTTTCCTTGTTGATTTCCTGCTTAGGAAAACTGTCCGTTAATGTGAGCTATTAAAGTCTCCTAGGATTATTGTATTACTAATGAGTTCTTTTATGTTTATTATTGTTTTATGTATTGTTTATGTATTTGCTTGTTGGGGCCATAAATATTTACAATTGTTAGATCTGCTTGTTGGATAGTCCCCTTTATTATGATACAGTGTCTGTTTTCCTCTTTTGTTATAGTCTCTGGTTTAAAATCTACTTTATCTGATATAAATATGGCTACGTGGGCATTCTTTTGACCTCTATTAGCCTGATAAATTGTTCTCCATCCACTCACTCTCATTTTGCAGGTATCTTCAGGTCTAAAATGAGTCTTGGGTAGACAGCATATAGATGGGTCTTGTTTTTGTTTTTTTCTTTAATCCATTCTGACACCATCTATCTTTGGATTGGAAAGCTTAGGCTCTTTACACTAAGAATAATTACTGATCAGTATTTAATGCCATTTAATATTTGTTTTATCATTGTTTCTGGACATTTTCTCTGTTCCTTTCTATTGCTTGTCAGTTTTGGTCTTTGTTTCCCACTCACAGTCCCCTTTAGTACTTCTTGCAGGGCTGGTTTACTGTTTATGAATTCCTTTAGTTTTTGTTTGTCTGGGAAAGTTATTATCTCTCCTTGTATTCTGAATGTAACTGTGCCAGATAGAATATTCTTGGCTGTGAATTTTTCCCATGCAGGCTGTTGAATATATAGCATGCCACTCCCTTCTGGTTTGCCAAGTTTCTGTGTAGAGATCTGTGGGTAACCTTATGGGTCTTTCATTGCAAGTTAGGGACTTCTTTTGTCTTGCTGTGTTTAGGATTTTTGTCTTTATCACTATATTTTGCAAATTTAACTACAATATGTCTTGGTGTTGGCCTGCTTTTGTTGATTTTGCTGGGAATTTTCTGTGTCTCCTGGATTGAGATGTCTGTTTCCTGCCCCAGATTAGGGAAGTTTTTGGGTATTATTTCCTTAAGTAAATCTTCTCCCTTTATCCTCTCTTCTTCTTCTGGAGCTCCTATGATAGGAATGTTAATCTGTTTAATGGAGTCACTGAGTTCCCTAAGTCTATTCTCATGATCCGTAGTTATTCTTTCTCTTTTTTGTTTAGCTTCATTATTTTCCATTATACTGCCTTCTATATCACTTACTCATTCCTCTGCTTCTTCCATCCTTGCGGTTGTTACATCTACTCTGTTTTGAGTCTCAGTTACTGCTTTTTTCATTTCTGACTGGTTGTTTTTTAGCTCTTTATCTCTGTGAATAAGGGCCTCCTGAAGCGTTACATGTTTTTCTCAAGCCTGGCAAGTATCCTTATGACTATTGATTTAGATTCTTCATCAGGTGTATTACTTGTATCTCTTTTGATTAGATCTCTGGCCCTTTTTCTTCTTCATTTTTCTTTTCTTCTTCATTCTTCATTCATTCAGTCTTGGCACTTTGTCTAAGTCTCAGTCATCTTCTCTGTGACAAAAAAGCCTGTTACATTTCCTGCTCCTGAGATACCTGTCGGGAGGTGGTATAGTGTCCAGGGCCCGTTACTTCAGGAAACGTCTCTGGTGTGTGCCACATACACTCTGCTGTTGTGCTTTGCTTCTCTATTCTTTAGAGAATAGAGTGGGCAGTGTTTAATCCTTGGTGTGAATGTGGAATTTTAACTAGGTGTGCTCTGGTTTGCTTGTTAAATGAGACGTGATGGTGCTTCCGCTAATTATGAAGCTTTGTAGAATTGTGTGGTCAGAAGACCTGGCCTGTGTGGGGATTTCTGCTGATCTTGTGAGGAAGGGGCCTGCTGCACCTGCACTCAGGCATGTTTCCTTGAGAAAAGTAGAACAGCAGAGTGGTTTTGTGGTAAGTTCTTAAAAAAATGGACATAAGTGCACACAAGGACTCTTAAATACTTCAAATAATTTGCTCTTGGGTTTATATAATATACATGTTTTGATTTTCACAAGCTAATAAAACAATACTTGAACAGTTGGGAAGAAAGTGAAAGTCGAAAAAAAAAAAGGCCATACTTAAAGTTATAAAAGAAATACCTGGGGCACCTGGGTGGCTCAGTTGTTAAGCATCTGCCTGCAGCTCAGGTCATGATCCCAGGGTCTTGGGGTCAAGCCCCACATAGGGCTCCCTGCTCAGTGGAGAGCCTACTTTTTCTCTCTCCCCGTGCCTGCCGCTCTACCTACTTGTGCTCTCTGTCAAATAAATAAATAAAATCTTTAAGAAAAAAATGAAAGAAATAACCCCTGCCCCCACCCCCCAAAAACAAACCCATCCTGATTTTCATCAAAATGAATAGGTTTTAACATGAAATAACTACAGTGAAAGCAAAAACCCACCACTTAGAACCCCTATACAAGTTAACTGATTAAAGATGAACATTTTGAACTGTTTTTCAACTTCTGATATATTTGTGGAAATGTATTAGTAAACATTGAATATATATATTTGGTACTGGGATGCAATATTGACTAAATAGACTTTTATGAACATTTTTATTTCAAACATACCTTATTATAGCTGAAAAAATGAATAAATTTTCAAGATTATTTCCCAGCACTTTTTTTTTTTTTTTTTTTTTTTTGGTAGAGAGTCCTTCCCCATTGTGTAGTCTGGCTCTTTCTTCAAAAATTGGCCATATATACCTGGTTTTACTTTTAGGCTGTTTGTATGTATTTGCTTTTATGCCAGTACCATACTGTTGATTACTACACCTTTGTAATACAATTTTAAATCAGGAAGTATATTACCTATGGCTTTGTTCTTAAGATTGCTTTGGCTGTTCAGAGTCTTTGTGGTTCTGTGCAGATTTTCAGGATTGTTACTATTTTTATTAAAACTGCCATTGGCATTCTGATAAGTGATCTATCAAATCAGTGTAATCCTTTAGATTGTATACATATTTTAACAATAATCCTACTAATACATGAACACAGAATATTTTAACATCTGTTTTCAAATTCTTTCATTAATGTCTTAAGGTTTTTGGTGTACAAATGTTTTACCTTTTTGGTTCAATTTATTTCTGAGCATTTTATATTTGATACTGTAAATGTTTTTTTTTTTAAATTGAGATAATTTCTAACAGGAAAAATTGATTGTGATTTTTGTAAATATAGTTTCACTGAATTTGCTCAGTTTTTTTTGAGTCTTAGGTTTCTTTATATAATACCTACAAAGAGTATCAGTTTTTCTTCTCCAGTTTGGATGCCCTATTTCTCTTGTCTACATTTGGCTCGGACTTTGAATGCTACATTGAGTAGAAGTGGCAAGATTGTGGGTATCCTTGTTTTGTTCCTCAATTTTGGAGGGAAAGCTTTCAAATCATGACAGTATGTTGTTAGCTGTGGGCTGGTCACATATTGGCTTATATTATGTTGAGGTAGTTTCCTTGTACACCTACTTTGAGACTTTTGAATTTTGTCAAACACTTTTTCTGTGTCTATTGAGAGGATCATGTTTTGTTTTTTTTTATCCTTAATTTTATTAATATGTTATACAACACAGAACCATTCTTGTCTTTATGGGATAAATCTCCCTCAATCATGGGTATATGATACTTTAATGTATTATTGAACTTGGTTTGCTAATACTTGGAGGATTTTTGCATTTGTGTTCATCAGGATATTAGTGTGTAATTTTCTCCTAAAGTCCTTGTTTAGTTTTGATATGAAGGTAATGCTGGCCTTATAAAATAAGATTGGGGATATTCTCTCATGTTTTTTTAGAGTTTGAGAAGGATGGACATTAATCATTTAAGTATTCAATAAAATAATCCAGTGAAGCCATCTGGTTTTGGACTTGGGTTTGCAATCCTTTTGATTACTGATGGATTCTCCTTACTGAAAATCATTGTTAAGATTTTCTGTTTCTGATTCAGTCATGTGTAAATTCCTAGGAATATATAACCTATCATTTCTTTTAGGTTGTACCATTTATTGGCATATAATTGTTCAAGGCAATGATCTGTAGTCGTGTTACCATTTAACAGTTTTAGGTTATTTTGCTTACAATTGAGACTTCTCTTTCCTTGGTAAGTGTAGCTAAAGGTTTTATATTCTACTTATTTTTTAAAAAAAACAGTTCTTGAATTCATCTTTTCTATTGTCTCTGTACTCTATTTTACTTACTTCTATTCTTATCAGTGTTATTCCTTCAAATGTTGAGCTTACTCTCTTCTCTTTCCTTGAGGTATAAAGTTAAGTAGTTATTCTTGTTTCTTTTTTTTATTTTAAATTTATTCTAGTTTTTTAATGTAGGAACTTAGAATTGGTTTTGCTATACTCCCTAAGCTGTATTTTGAAAAATGACTGCACTTGCTGTGGGACTCATGAATGCGTGCCCTGTTGGCTATCAGAGCTTCTAGATGTTTTGGGGCTCCATATGAAGAAGGAGCTGAAAAATTTTGGGCATCCAAATATGTGTACAAGCTTCTTCCATGGAGATTCTGGGATCTATTTTATTGTTGGAGCAGTCCAGAGGGTGGGAGTGAGGGAAATGTCTACTGGCTTCCCAGTCTACAGAAAACAGTAGGCAGTCTGTAGGTGTGCTGTATTAGAAATCAGGTTGTCCTTAGGCACAACTGGTAAAGTTTGCAGTTAATTCCTATCTTCCATCTTCCTTGAAATGAGTCCTTTCCTTTTCTATTTTTTGTTTGATACCAATGGGGTTAACTGCAGTTGGTGCTTACATGTACATGACTGTTTAAAAAATAGCTATTCAGTTTGCTACAGTGTAGTGTTCTGGGTCTTGTGACCACAAGCTTAGGAGTTGTTCAGAGTTCAGTGTTCCAGGATACTGTCTGTCAGATGGGGTCTTAAAGATGTGCAATAAAAACCCTTGCTCATCAGGGAGAAGCTGTGAGTTGGGAGTTTCCCCCTGATTGTATGATGCTTTGTTGGGTTGGGAATGATTTAGGGTTAGTTTCCAACTTTTCTGACTCCTTTGATGTAAGCATTTTTTCTTGACCACTGTGTAGAAGTCACTCAGCTGCGTTCTAGATAGCTTTCAAAGGACATTGCTTCTGGTGTGGCTGTACATGTGGTACATCTGTGGGAGGAAGGAAATTCAGGAGTTTATTTTGCTGTCCTGTTTGACTCCGTCTGTGAGGATTGCACTCTAATGGGGGAGAGTCCGATCTTTCTGCCTTCCTCTTAAAAGACTCTTAGTGACTATGTCAGACCCACAACGGCAATCCATAATAATCTCCCCATCTCACAATCATTAATTGAATCATACCTGCGAAGTCCCTTTGACATATAAATTACTGTACTCAGATTCTGGGAAAGAGAATACAGACATCTTGGAGGAGCCCTATTAATTCTACCACAGGAGATAAGGAGGACAGAAGAGAGGTTGGCCATAGATTAATGTCATAGAAGCCTTGTGAAGAACATGTTTCAAAATTGAGCATTTGCAGTAAATGCTGCGTATTGATTGGTTTAAAAAATAGAACTGATTATAAGTCTTGGCAGTGTGAGCTTACCACTGTGGGATGACAGTGGTCAATAGGGAAGCCTGTGTGGATTTGGTTTACTAGAGAAAAGGAGGGCCTCCCTTTGGAGAAGCTTCCATGAGTATTGAGCAGAGAAATGGACGGGGTGGGTGAAGGAGGTTATATATAAATTAAAACAGAGGATGGGGAGCTGGGTGGCTCAGTGGGTTAAAGCCTCTGCCTTCAACTCGGGTCGTGGTCCCAGGGTCCTGGGATCGAGCCCTGCATAGGGCTCTCTGCTCGGCAGGGGGCCTGCTTCCCCCCCCCCCCCGCCCCTGCCTGCTTCTCTGCCTACCTGTGATCTGTCTGTCAATAAATAAATAAAATCTTTTAAAAAAGTTAAAACAGAGGATATAAAAACTGATACTCTGACGGAATGATTTAGAAGAAGGGGGCAAAAAGTGATGCCATATTGAGAGGTGATAGGGTATAGTGTATTAATGGTTTGGAGTTGATCTTTACTAGGAAAATGGGTAGTTTATCCACAGGGACAGGAAGGAATACTATGTATATAAAAAGTTGAAAATACATATAGTGAGAGGGTTGAAGTTTGTCTACTCTTTTATTATTCTGATAGAGGAAGTAAATCATCAGCTGACAGGTAGGTGAGATGTGAAGGCTTGAGGAAAGAGAAGGTTGGGAATGCTAATTATTTGCTTTTATTCTCTTCTATTTAGCATAAAATTTAAAAAAATCGTCCCGGGAGGAAACAAATAGATCTGTTTTCCAGGGCTATTTCTGGGTATTTCTGGAATAGTGATTAAAAACTTGCCTTAAAAAATGTAGAAAACCTTTTTTATCCAGGGTTTAATTTGTCTTTGTGGAACTCATGTAGAAAATGTATAATATTGTCCTTTTATGGGGAGTTTAGCAAAAATTGGGCTGTTGTTACTAAAGTGATATAAAATTCAAGCATGTAGAAGAGACACCTCTTAGTAGGATATGAAAAAAGTGGGATATGTGACGGTTGAGGTTATAGATGACTTTCCCAATTAAATGATACTGAGAGGCCAAAGGTGTCAAGATGATATTGTATATTTCACCTGCTGGGCTATTAATT
This sequence comes from Mellivora capensis, assembly GCA_004024625.1. Taxonomy (NCBI): domain Eukaryota; kingdom Metazoa; phylum Chordata; class Mammalia; order Carnivora; family Mustelidae; genus Mellivora; species Mellivora capensis. Next base: position 58,610 of record PISX010007866.1, read on the forward strand.
CCCCAACCATTTCTGCAATCTGTTCTCCTTCCTTCTCTCATTTGAGTTTCCTCCTTTCTGGAACTTGACTTTCTTCTTGTCTTGCTACATATCTTTTAGATAATGCCTAAATTATCACTTAGGAAGACTTTTCCTGTCTCCCCCACTTTCATACCCCAAAATAGATTAGGCCGGCTCCCTATAAGTTTCCTAGTGCCCTGTTCTGTTTTTTTTTCCCCCTGCCCAGATCAAAATTAAAATGGAAAAATTACCTGGGAATTGGCATATAAAATATTTAGCTCCCCTGCTAGATTGGGTCTGAGTTGATAGCACCTTGCCTGGTATATTAGTCCCAAGTAAGTATTAGTTGAATGGAAAGGATATCCCAGAGTGTGTGTGTGTGTGTGTGTGTGTGTGTGTGTATAAATACACAGTAAAAGTCTATTTAGTGGTTCTTCTAGACCACTTAGTTGAGATACGAACAGTGTTTCCACTGTTGATTGATGTCCCTGTGCAAATGGCACCTCCTAAGAAGCCTTCACTGATAAACTCGTGTAAAATAACCTTCTCTATCATATACTTTGATTCTGTTTTACTTTTCTTGATTAGCTACCAATATTTTACATAATTGTATTTTTGGTATGTACTTGTGCCTTCTTGATGATGGTATGTGAGTTCCATGAGTGCAGGATCTTTGTCTTGTAGCACCTGGAAGACTTCATGGCTTACACTAGGATTTTAATACTGTCCAGTGAAAGAATTTCATATATATACCTATGTATATGTAGATAGGTAATATTACATTGATACTAACATAAATGATGAGTTGAGATGGAGATAATATATATGTACATATTTCTGTATTTATAAATGCTTCCTGAAACCATTAAAAATTCATCTGAAAATATGAGAAATATGGGGTAATATTTATGTCTAAAGTTGGTGGTTGGCAGCATTTTTGTAAATGTGAGCATCTCATGCTATGTTTCTAGAAATCAAATAGCAGACTTTTGTTAGGAACTTTAAAGGTCACCTAAAAAAAACAAAAGGTCACCTAAAGTGTTTTTGCAAAATTTAATGGAGCATGAAAATGCTCATGATTGGATGTTGATGGGACAGGATATAAAGTTATATTCTCTACATATGGTACATACTTATACTTATGTCTAAATGTAGGTGTGTGTTAGTATGTAAAATGGAAAAACAAGTTGTACATAGGAATACTGAAAAGTGTATCTGGATTGATATTAACTTAAAGCTCATTCAAAACCTATAGATATGAGTTAAGATAAATACATATGTTATTTATTTTTCCATGTAACTAGGTGCTTACTCCTTGGTTCTTAAGATCCTAAAATCTATTTCTTAGGGATATTTAATGACCAATTAGGATGTTGCTACAGGAAAACTGGTAACTTGAAGAACAAAGAAACTCAGTAGTAAATGATGCTGTCTCCAGGAAAATGATGAAAATTTCAGATTGGTCCAGAGAATTCTCATTAGATAACTGAAATATTTTTGTGCAGCTTTATGAAGTAGATTTTCCTCAAAGGAGTTTTTAAACTGCATAAATCCATTTCTTGAGAATTGGTGTAGATCATATTCTGAAATGATATACAAACTGTATTTTAAAATCTCTTTACAGGCCTGGCGTTATTTCTAACAGTCCAGTTTTCAGAGAACTTTATTTTGAGAGAATTTTAGAAGGTAATTTGTTCTCATGAATATGTACATACATGAAATACACAGCAGGACTCAACCAGTGATAGGTGTCCTTTGTGGTAATATGTACTTTCACTGGTTTGTGTCATAGACTTTACTCAGGAGACAGTTAATATTCAACGATTATAATGGAGATTGAAAAAGCTGTATTATATTAATAAGTGTTCTTTATCTAGAAAGGTTAAAAACAATGTTAAGGAAGAAAACAAACACTCAATGGGAAAAGAAAATTCTTTTGCTTAAGTCTCTAAGTACAGGATATAATAACCATAAAATTAAGGGAATATAATAGGAATTTTCTGCTGTAATACATATCCTGTACTCACACCCTACATGTAACAGAATAAATAAGACCTATACCTTACACTAAGTGCTAACAAGTGTGGGCTTTAAATGCTAAGCTGATGAGAAGCATATCAAGAAGACAGAATTTTGTTAAGAGTGTCCTTTCTTCATATCCACAGCATTGGAATTTTTGGAAGTTTTTACTGCTGTTTTTAGAGTTGCCCATTTGTTCTCCCTTATCTCTAGTGTACCAAAGGAGAGGGCTTTGATGGATGTCGACTTGGGCCTGGATTGAATTAAGAAGTGGTCAGGAAGAGCCTCAGAACGAAGAGTCTTGGAAGAAACCTCACAGTACATGGGGTTTTGAAAGGAAAAGTAGGAAGGGATAAGAAAAGGGCATCAATTGTTTAACAAATGGAAAACTGAAGAAGGGATAGAAATTAAAAGATCCTCAAGGGAACAGTGCGCAAAAGAAGAAAATAGGAAGAAAAGTGAATCGGAAGGAAAGGATCTAAACATGAAGCTTGCAGGGTAGGAAGGAGCTGACTTGACTTGTTCGCTGAGAGTAACTGCCTACCATCAGTTTGCCTCATGAGTGCTCACTGTTAACCACAGTAGTAAGTTGCAGATCTCCATCACTAGTAAAAGCACGATCTGTGCAGTGTGTATAGTAGTCCCGACAAAGTAAATCCACAATCCTGCTGTGTTGGGAGAGTTATCAAATACTTTGCAAATTCTGCTTCTCCCCATTTGTCTTATTTCTCCTGATTTTGTTGTTGTTGTTGTTGTTTTTCTCCTTCACACTGCATTTTTTTTTTCTTCTAATTCTTCTAGGTAGGCTCATAACACCGTATCATTTTTCTAGTCCCATTTTGGGCAGTTTCGGAAGTATTGGAAAAAGTATTGTGACCTTCTCTGGGACCTGCTTTGAAAAGAATAATCTCCTACGTCCAGAAAGTAATTTCTTAGGTGTTAGTCTGAAACTAATTTCTCTCCCTTCCTTTTTATGTATGGAGACCCATATATAAATGCTACACAAACTTGCTTTTTTCCTGTATTTCCCTTGATATAAAGCTGCTGCATCAAATTTTAATTGGTAAATATCTTGACTTAGCTCTTACTCTCTTAAATGTGGACTTTAGGGGTATGGGGGAAATCTCATGACAGTTTATCTCCTGCCTTTTCCACCTTTATTAATATTTCACATCAGTAAGCACCCCCAAGTGATATATATATATATAACCTGCTAGTCTGTCCGTGTTGTTCCACAGCTGGAGGACTTCATGTGGCCCTCGATGGCCACAGCATAAAGTACCAGTTCCTTAGTAAGGCCTGAAATTATCTTTTACTGCTCAGACCGCAGTCTGCGGGGATCCATGACTTGTGGTTTCCCTACTTGATATGTACCTTTTTTATCCTACCATCTCTCTTTTTGGTATAAGCTTTCCACTTTATGTTAAACAGAGAAAACACTTCTACTTTGGGCTTCACCACCCTCTTCTCCTCCTTTACTGAACCCCTGAATTCCTGATAATTTTCTCATGTATTAAAACCATTGCAAACCTTTCCTTTGTACCCCAACATGTTTTAATATTGAAAATAGTACTTAATATGTATTAAGAGACAAAGTACAATTTCTTGAATGTTTCAAGTTTATATTTAAATTTTAAATAGTGTTATGTTAGTTACAGGAGTAGAATTTAGTGATTCATATAAAGTACAAACTTCTGTATTCCATCTTTTTTTGCTTGGTTTTGGACCTTAGATCTGTAAGATCTATAGAACTGAGTTGATGATCTGGCTTCATTTATTGTTGGCTGCTTTTGTTTATCTGTGCTAGCCACCATTTTAGATTTCAGATTTTTTTTTTTTTTGGATTTTATTTGTTTATTTGAAAGAGGCACAGCGAGAGAGGGAACACAAGCAGGAGGAGTGGGAGAGGGAGCAGCAGGCTTCCTGCTGAGCAGGGAGCTGGATATGGGGCTCGATCCCAGGACCCTGGCATCATGACCTGAGCAGAAGACAGATGCTTAATGACTGAGCCACCCAGGTGCCCCTAGATTTTAGATTTTAAACTACTTTTTCTTCACCTAAAATCATAAGATTCCTTAAGAACTTCTGTTTAATGTTTTACTTTTTAATAACTGTTATATATTTTGTTAAACTATATCTTGTTATGCTTTCAGAATTGACATAAAAGATTGACTTTTACTCAACATTTAGGAAATCATGCATGTTGAAGAATCTAAAACTTTTTTTGATTACTTGATAACTTTCAATCATGCACAAACGGCATTTTATCTACTAGTATCTTCCAGGGATGGGCCCCTCCATTGCTTCCTATCAAATATTCAGAAAAAAAAAAAGAATGTTTTCATATGTCACTTTGTGGCCTTAGTACAGGAGCTTTCTTTGGGATATATATATCAAGAAGTACAATTGGGAGGTCACAGGGTAAATGTCTTCTTATTTCAGTAGCCTGTTACCAGATTGCTCTCCAGAATAGCTGTGCCCGTTTAAGAACCCATGAAGTGAGAGGACACGATTTTAATTTTAGCCACATGTTCTATGGTTTTAACATTTGAACTATTTATTGACCTTTATTACTTTAAAAAATTTTTTTAAAGATTTTATTTATTTGAGAGGGAAAGAAACAGTGTGCATGAGCAGGGGAGAGGGGGCAGAGGGAGAGGGAGATGCAGACTCCCTGCTGAGCAGGGAGCCCAGGACCCTGGGATCATGACTTGGGTCGAAGGCAGATGCTTAACTGACTGAGCCACCCAGGTGCCCCAACATTTATTACTTTTATATAACTTTGAAACCTTAAGTTTCCATTAATTGGAAGTTTTCATTGCAGTGGTTGGAAGCTATATATCATTTTACAGACCAGGTTGATGTCTTTAAACAGTGGGTTGTTTCACTCATGAACATAATATGGCTTTTTTAGATATTTCATGTTCTTCAAAGGATTTTTACTTTGTATTGTGATATAAGTGATTTCTTAGTTTATTACAGCTAATATATATAATCCATCTTTCATACTTTATAATTTTTATTTGCTTTTAGGTGTTACGTTTTCTCACAGTCCATTTTGGTAGATTGCACTTAAAAAATTTCATTGAGCTCTGGTTTTAAATTTTATGTGAAGTGTTCCAAAGTGTCTTATGTAAACGATGTTACTTGTAACTAATGACAAATATGTCTTTATCCTTTGAATCCTTAGTTTGTTGTCACTTTTGTCAGGACCACTGGTATTACATTGTAGAAGATCAAAAAAATGAGGTTATGGTTTTCTGGATTCTATTGTTAAACGGACATCTTCTTCAAATCTTTGCTCTGAGTTTTTGGTTGGGAAGTCTTTAATCTCTTTTCCAAGAAAGTTTATTTCTTTAGAAGTTTCATAGGAAGGCATTACATTTTTTGAAAAATTATTTTTTTGTATCTTGTAAGATCATCTTGTGACTTCTCTTGCTAATTGTGAATTCACATGGTAAACTTACTGATGTTGAGCTATCTTTGTGATTCTGGGATGAACAGTACTTAATAGTATTTTTTATATTATTGGACTTAGTTACTAGGTATTTTATGTGGGATTTTTCCTGTTCATAAGTGAAATTTTCTTGTCTTTCTTATGTTGTCCTTACTTGATTTTCTTAGCAACACTGTATTTCATGAGATGGGTCATTTTTCCTCATTTACTCTCTGGGGTAATTTTTGTAAGAAACAAATTTAATCTTCAAATTCTGATAGAACTTCCTAGTAAAACTACCTAAGCTTGGAGAAATTTTTAAGGGGGTGGTAAGCTTAGGAGAATGGCATTTTGGTGGTTATTAAATTAACATTATAATTTCTGTAATGGTTATTGAATTATCTAGGCTTTCTTCTTTGAGCCCATTTGACACATTATGTTTTTAGAAATAGACCTGTTTTTTTTTGTTGTTGTTTTTTAAATTTTGTTTTTAAATTTATTTGTCAGAGAGAGAGAGAGAGAGCCAGTGAGCACAGGCAGACAGAGTGGCAGACAGAGGCAGAGGGAGAAGCAGGCTCCCTGCCAAGCAAGGAGCCCGATGTGGGACTGGATCCCAGGACGCTGGGATCATGACCTGAGCCGAAGGCAGCCGCTTAACTGAGCCACCCAGGCGTCCCTAGAAATAGACCTGTTTTATTGATACGATTATTTATTGGCATATTGGTTAAATATCTGTAAGAGACTATTTGTTTACAGACTCCAAATTTTCTTTGGATACTTGTCTATTCAAGTCCTATGCCCTTTTAAAACATTAGGGTGGTTTTTTCATTGTTCTCAGTTTTTAAATATTTTAAATATCTCTGGATATTTAACCCCTTACCAGGTAACTTGCAGATATTTTCTCCCCTCTCATGGATTGCCTTTTCACTTTTATCGTGTCGTCTAATACAGAAGTTTAATTTTAATATGGCCTAGTGTACCTATTTCTTATTTTATTGCCTGTGCTTTTGGCATTAAATCCAATAAATTATTGCCAAAGTGAATGTCATATAAAGTTGTTCTCTTAGAGTTTTACAATTTTTATTCTTATACGTAGGTCTTCGTTTCATTTAGAGTTTTTGTGTACGGTGTTAAGTAAAACCCAGCTTGATTCTTTTGCATGTGGATATCCAGTTTTCCCAGTGCTATTTGTTGAAATGTTGTCCTTTCCCATTGAATAGTTTTTGCTCCCTTGTGAAAAATTAATTTTATATAAATGGGTCTATTTCTGGGCACTCTGCTGTATTCTATTGGTCTATATGTCTTTATGCTAGGACCATACTTATTTAATGACTGTAGTTTTACAGTAAGTTTTGAAGTAATTATGAGATGTCCAACGTTTTTTAGTTAAAGAATGTTTTGGCGGGGCACCTGGGTGGCTCAGTGGGTTAAGGCCTCTGCCTTCGGCTCGGGTCATGATCCCAGGGTCCTGGGATCCAGCCCCGCGTTGGGCTCCCTGCTCAGCAGTGAGCCTACTTCCCCCTCTCTCTCTGCCTGCCTCTCTGCCTGCTTGTGATCTCTGTCTGTCAGGTAAATAAATAAAATCTTTAAAAAAAAAAAAAAGAATATTTTGGCTACTTAGACTAATAAATCATTCTCTAATATTACAGACGTGAACCATTTCTCTTTCATCTTCTGTCTTCATTATTTGGCACAGTGCCTCAAACCTAGTAGGTATTTAATACATATTAATGTAAGAATTTAAAAAATTAGGGGATTTCTTGATATTATAAGATTTGGAATGTTCTTTTTTTTTTTTTTTTAGATTTTATTTATTTATTTGACAGAGATCACAAGTGGGCAGAGAGGCAGGTGGCGGGGTCGGGGAAGCAGGCTCCCCGCTGAGCAGAGAGCCCGATGCGGGGCTCGATCCCAGAGCCCTGGAATCATGACCTGAGCCAAAGGCAGAGGCTTAACCCACTGGGCCACCCAGGCGCCCCAAAATTTGGAATGTTCTTACAGAAAAAGGAAATTGTTTTTCTTATATACTCTGGAATAGAAAACTGGACTTAATGTGAAAACTTTATAGAGGAATACTAGTAAATTTTTTCTTATTCTTACTTGGTTCACACTTGTTTCTTTTTTTTTTTTTCCCATAAAGAATTTTTTTTTATTTATTTCATTTCTTCTCAGCGTAACAGAATTCATAGTTTTACACCACACCCAGTACTCCATGCAATGCATGCCCTCCATAATACCCACCACCTGGCTCCCCCAACCTCCCACCCCCGCCCCTTCAAAACCCTCAGGTTGTTTTTCAGAGTCCATAGTCTCTCATGGTTCATCTCCCCCCCAATTTCCCTCAACTCCCTTCTCCTCTCCATCTCCCCATGTCCTCCGTGTTATTTGTTATGCTCCGCAAATAAGTGAAACCATACGATAATTGACTCTCTCTGCTTGACTTATCATGTCTTAAGATATGAACTATTTTTACTTGTGTTGTATAGTTACAAAAATAGTGTAGATTGGAATCTAATTGCAAATGTCCACAAGAATAAAAAAAAAAAGATGAGGCCAACAGGGGACCCCAAATTAGACTGGATAGAGTGTATTAAAAAAAAGTTTTTGTTCATCCAGAATCAAATAATGACGTAAATTTCAGTCACATTTTAGTCTTGCAACCTGTTATGTTACTTTGTGTAGTGTAGGCATTAACATCCAGGTGGTAGCTTAGCAGCTGATGGCCAAAATAAAACTGACTTCTTTGGTATATAATATATATATTTAATATACTAAGAAGTTTGAATCCTGTTTGAAGCTCTTTTACTTCAGAAAAACTAGAGAGTGATGGAAAAAGTATGGTGAGCTGTTTTGAGAATACATTTTCTAATGAAGGGATATGGATTTTAAAATCCTAGAATTACATTCACATCTTTTCATACCCTATGTATATTTTGTTAAGCAGAAGGATGACTTAATAAATTCATTTTTGTGTGTATCTAAATTAAATAATACTCATCCATGGTAGGTATCCATATGCTTGTTTGGTTAAATTGGGAACTCTTATTTATTTATTTGGTTACATTCATCAAAGGAGCGAGAGTGAGAGTTGAAGGCTGAAGTGAAACAGAAGCCATTTTTCCTCTAAGGTCTTTGCTGTCAGACTAGGTGACCAACAGACAGATGATGCCTGGTGGGTTCCACCCTGTCCTTCCCATCTCAGTCCACCATCTCGCTCATCCTCGTGATGGCTAGTCATCAGTGCTGTTGACCATCAGTCTTGGTTCAGCAGATCCCCTGAGGCAGTGGTTACACAGGAGGATCTGTTGGTCACAGACCTTTCCTCAAAGTCCCCCTTTGGTGTCCAGGTAGGTTTGGCTTGTCAGATTGATAACTTTATGGTGACTCCTCTTTGCCTTCTCGCCGTCCTTTAGTCTGTGCCTTCCCCAGCAATTCTGACAGCTGTCTAAGTTCTGATTCCTTTGTGACAAGGGGTTAGATCACTAACAGTACTCCTGCTCCCCAGACTAACAAATACTATAATTCAGGTGTGGAGGTGTGTCCACACTTTCTCTACCTATCTGAGGTACAGCCAGCTCTTCCTGAGTGGAGAGCACTGCTAATTTTTTTTTACCTTGTTTACAAAAGAGTACATTTTTAGAAGACACATAAGTCTTTCACAAAAATATCCTGTGGTGTTTGGTGCCAGAGTTACTTGATTTTGTAATACAGCTTCCTTATTGTTTCACAAAGTATTGCCACAAGAACTAGAAGGAAAGTTTTGCTTTCAAGTGGTTCCCACAGGGTTGTGGTTTATTGGTCTGCTGCCTAGAACTTTGAAGTCCTATATAACGACATAAAAAAGATTACTAGCTATGTAATATTAAAGTTGGCATGTCTAGGAACAACCTTTGTTACAGAGAATACTCCCGATCCAAGAGAGTTTTGTGTAATCCATCCCTTCGAACTCCATGTCCTTTAACATGTACTTAAACTTTATAGATTTTAATACATAAAAATAGTGACACATCATTTTAAAGTTTGTTTCATTTTATGGACATGATTTTTTTGGACCTCACTATTTTGAAAGTATTTTAAATTATGAGGTAGGAATGTGACTTTGGCATTATCTGGCTAATTTGAGGAGACCATTTCATATTGAGTAAACTTTTTTTTTTTTTTTGGCTCTTTTTTTTTTAGGACTAGTGGAAATCTGTTTTTTCCCCTGAGAATATCTTGGATAAAGGTTTGTCAGTGAAACTTAATGTGTACCGTCGAATGCCAAGATGGCCATACGTTTCATAAACCTCACAGTAGGTAGTCTGAAATATTAAAAGAGGGGTAGTTCTCTGCTCAAAGTATTGTCTAGATTCTATATCAAATCATAATCCAGAGCTTTTGCCTTGTGCTAATGACAGAATAACTCAAATGACCAACCATCAAGTACATAAAAAATAGAAGCTGTGCTACCTGTATGTATTAAGAGAGACAAATAGAGATCTGTCTGTGTTACATGTACCCGTATGATAGCTACACTTGTATGAAGGCAGTCAATAACAACTAAAAGTAGGCAGGAAGTAGAAGAGATTCAGCTCTTGAAGGGAATCAACCCTGGGTAAGATCCACATTTATATGCAGTGCCACTTAATTATCTACCAACTCTAAATCTACTTTTCACTGTTATGCTACATCCCATGGGCATCCCTCCTTTGCGAAGACAATTTTAGTTTGCTCAGTGGAGGGTGCTGAAGGGGCCCTGTGGGAGGAAGGTTTTTCTCTTCCCGATCCTGGTATGCTTGCATTCCTGCTGGCTCCACAGTGGCCATTAGCATGTGTGCTTGCAGCTCTGAGTGCTACTGATTCCCTAGCAAGTTTCTGATGGTAGTTGGGGCCCTTATTCCCTGCCTGCCAGCTTTTGTTTGCTGACATCCTAGTGGAGATTTTCCCGTTAGTCAGTCCCAGCGTGTGGTTCTGTGCCTGCCAGCCTTACTTCCCCAGCCCAGCAGTAGGCTCCATCTTGGTGGTCTCATGTGCCATGCTCTGTTGATCAGCCTTCAGTTCCTGGCCATCTAGTCATAGCCCATGGTTTCTGGCATCCCAGCCTTGGCTTGCTGATGGTGCACTATTTCTAACCCCGATCAGGCTGCTAAACTTCTTGACCATCCAGTGGGCTGCAGCAGACCTTTTTAAATGAGGTTTGAATTTTAGCTTTGGAGAGTGGGGGCCCCTGCTTTTTGTTTGCTCCTGCCTTGGGTTTATTTCCTCATTTTTTTTTTACAGTTTTATTCATTGTTAGTAAAGTATCATATATAATTAATACTTAAACCTTTCTTGTTCAAATTATGTGTCGTGTACAAGTCCTTACTGAAGAGTGAACGATATAGTCCTTGTTGTTTACCCTGAGGCCACTTCTTCATCCTTGTAGTAGCAAGGAAGAAAGCTACAATTTTTGTCCTGAGAAGCCAGGGCCTGGAACATGGGGCTCTCAGGGTACTTGGGAACTGAGGGAGTTTAGAATGGCCACAGAGGGGGGGGCAGGACCATACATACATATAATAGCTTAAAGCCTTTGCTGACTCCAGAACTGTGTATACATGGGGCAGTATTCCAAGGGACCAAGGGGGAAAACATCAACTGGAACACTGAAAGATGACCAGACACTTAAACGGGCGCTCACCCCAGAGAAGACAGAGTTAGTTGGGGGTTGGAGTCCTGCCATGTTAAAGGGAAATAGTAAATACCTTTGGATTTTCATTAATACTCCAGAAGGACCAAATCTTAGGAGTAGAGCCTGCTTACCAGGCAACAATCACCACCCTTCAGAGGAAGATGAAAGAATCTACAGTCTGTAACACATGCTACAGTGCCTACTATATAGCTCAAAATTACTCTATGTTCAAAAAACAAAAAAAAGAAAAAGGTGATTCATATGAAGAGAATCAGTCAATTAGAAAAAGACCCAGGTGTTGGAAACAGTAGTATAGGATTTCAAAATAATAATGTTGAAAAAAAGACTACAAGAAAATCTTGACATAATAGATGAGATATGATGAATTTCAAGACAAATACAGAAATTATAAAAGAGAATACAGTGAAAACTGAGGACTGAAAAAACATCCAGGATAAAATTTTATTGAAATCTATGGGCTCTGGTCAACAGTGAACTGAAGAACGGAGTGAACTTGAGAACAGACTGTGTTCTATGGTACAGGGGTGGAAGGTGCCCGTCTTGTTATGGCCTGGGCACAAACCTTGAACCTAGCACTTCTGTTTTACTGGGTAGGGCCGAGCAGTTAGAAGACAGCCAATATATTTTACAGAGAGACAAAGCCAGACTTTGCTCCCCCAAGAATTTGTGGCTGTTAATCTATCGCAGTCATCCTGTTGTAAGAGTAAGAAATGGGGAAGACAGCTGAGTTTCTGCTAGTTACAGCAACTTACACATTGTGTTTAGTCAGTTGAGATACTTCTTGGAGTCTTGGTATTTTTGTCCATGAAAGGGGAAAATACTGAAAAGTAAACGTCTAGAAGTAGTATACAATTAATGAAAGCTACATATTATGAGCAATTCCATTGTTTGTTGGTTCAATTGCTTCAGTCCCTACTAAAGTTCACATGTAAATGTGGTTAATTATATAAGCTTTTTCCTTTGTCCCATAATTTTGAGATGGACTTGGAAATAATGAAGAGTTTTTTCTGTGAAACTTTTTTTCTGGTTCCAATTATACTTTAATATTGACAATAGATAACAGTATCTAAGTTGTTGTACCAGTCATTATAACTGTGGTCAGAAATTTTGATCTAAGACAATGTATTAAGGAACATAAACATAATAGAGGCAGTTGTACTGCCTTGAGATCATCACAGTGAACACAAATCTTTGTATGGTAACACTAAATCAGTCTGGACCTCGAGCAGGTGCCTACTCAGGCCACTATTCCCCTGGGTATTCATTCTCTTTGCTGGGCTTGCCTGCCTTGCCTTCTGGCATCCTAATATACCTTTCTAATTCAAGCCTGCTTGCCAGTGTTGGAAGAAATCAGAAACAACGGTGATGTTGGGAGTCAAAAATGCCTTACCTCTATTTCTAATTCTATGTCCTTGAATAGCGTTGGGTATAGTTTTTAGTTTTTCTGGGCCTATATTCACACCTGTAAGTATTAAGGTTTGGACTAAATGTGTAAAATTTCTTTTGGCTCTGATTTTATGGTTCAGAAACCGGTAAAGGGCTAGGCATGGCAGCGATTACCTATTAAGAAAAACTGACTAGAGGTTGAAAAGATGCCCGGTGTTCATTTGGGTGGTGACAGAAGCCTAAATTAGTGTGAAGTATTAACACCGCCCAAACACGCCGAGCTGACGGAATGATGCAGTCAAGGGAAATGAGAAGTGGTAGTAGTCAAGACTTTGTCAGGTGAATCATGACAAGGGTGCTCCAGCTTGTGCTGGAGAATAAACGGTTGCTTTGAACTAGATTTCACGCTTTATTTCAGACCATTAATTTCAAAAGATTTATTTCAGTGACTGAAATACTGGTCTCAGAAAGCTTTAGTAATAACCGATCTTCTAGCTTACAGAATTAAAAGATTTAGCCACATCTTTCTGTTCATTGTTAGATTTGTTAAAACAGCAATTAAATATTAAAATGCATTATTAATTGAACAAAAAAAGTAAATCCCTATTGCCTGATTTAGAGCCGCTTACCCTTTTCTTTGATTGCAGTTCAGTTCTCATTTGGGTGTCTGCTGTGTGTCCGCTTGTTCTCCTGCAGCAGGTATTGTCATCTGCGCTTTCCGGCTCCATTAGCCGGGAGTCTGTACAGAGCGGAGACTGACCAGGGAGAGGTGTACTTGTGTTTTTAAGATTATTGGAGACGGTCATTTGAAACTGATAGAAAATGTCCTCATCTGCCTCACCCTACAGTACACTTAACTGGTTAAATTAACATGCCATTACCCATTCATACAAAAGGAGAGGGAAACTACTAGTTCACAGAGTACACACTTTATGGATGCAAAATAAGTAGTATGTGATACATTCCTGCTTTGTAATTAAGAAGTTAAGGTACGGAGCGCCTGGGTGGCTCAGTGGGTTAAAGCCTCTGCCTTCGGCTCAGGTCATGATCCCAGGGACCTGGGATCAAGCCCCACAAATTGGGCTCTCTGCTCAGCAGGAAACCTGCCCCCCCCCCCCCCCGCCTACTTGTGATCTCTATCTGTCAAATAAATAAATAAAATCTTAAAAAAAAAAAGGTACTTGCACAGGGTCGAAATCTGTTAAATGGCAAACACAAGATCCAAATTGTAGCATCATTATAATAACCTGTTAGGTTTCCTGAAATTGATAGTTAAAACAATGTCATGCTTTATTCTACTACATCCGGCTTATAAAAAGTATAATTACTTATACAAATATCTTTTCAATAAGATTGGCAGCACAGTGTAAGGACTGGAGTATTTCCTTAGCTAGTTAGTTGGAAGTATATCCAGCAGTTCAGTTTTTATTAGCATATTGTCTGTCTTTTTATCTCTGATTTTCATCTTTTTGGTTTAACTTTGTGGGTTAGTCCTGATGTTGAGTATGTTTTAGATATACATGCCTTAGGGGAATAAGTATATTTGAAATGGAAGAAAATAGGATGACTAACTCCATTATTTTCTGATAGAATTCATTGAAGGAGGTTCAGGAAACACCCTATTTGTGTTTAATGATACTAAATTCCTCTCTTGGGAACACACCTTTTTCTTAACCATAATGGTCTGCAGGGTAATGAGAAAACTGTAAGGAATAAATGTTTTATCCTCCAATTCTAAGAATAACTAAAACTTCTAAAATGCTTTGGTCAGGGTTTTTTCTTTTTCCTTAAGGTAATCGGAAGTTTCTTTAGACGTTAAAAAAAAATGTCCAAAGCCTGCCTTAATCTGATGAAGGTAGGTTACATCATTGCTGCAGTCTGTGTGTTCCCTACCACAAAATATTCAATGGAATTAAGAGTATAAGGAAGTTAAACTTTTTCCCTTTCATTAGAAGTAGGCTAGTCTACTTGCATACCTGATTTTGATGTATTTGGGAATGCATAAATGCCCTTTGTTTTCAACCCTCCTCTAAATCATGTTACATCATGTCCTGGTGGTCTATAAAGCAGTATAATAATATGTGAAAAAAATCTTAAAATGTAGCACTCAAAATATAGTTCAGTAAATTTTACTTTTTTAAAAAAACTTTTTAAGTCAACAGACTAGGAATCATACTTTTTTTTTTTTCTAAAGATTTTATTTATTTATTTGACAGAGAGAGATCACAGGTAGGCAGAGAGGCAGGCAGAGAGAGAGGGGGAAGCAGGCTCCCTGCTGAGCAGAGAGCCCAATGTGGGCTTTGATCCCAGGACCCCAAGACCATGACCTGAGCCAAAGGCAGAGGCTTAACCCACTGAGCCACCCAGGTGCCCTAAATTTTACTTTTTATATTCACCATGACTTGCTTTATTCAGGTGAAGGAATTTATTAACTTTTATTTCTAAAAGGAACATCTTTTCTCACATAATTTTTCAAGAGGAGTTGTAACTATCAAGTTGTATAAATAAAATGTCCTCTTATTTTCAGTAAGACATGGTAGAAGCTTAATTTACTAAAAAAAAATTTATTCTCATCCAATGTAAATGATAAACAGCATAATTATATACCCCTCCTCCCTCCAGGGTAGCTGCTTGCTTCTTGATTCTATTCTCTGGAAGATAAAACAGTGATAGCATTTAAAGTGGTATTAAGGTTTGGTAGTACTGTTTAGTATGCACCCAGGTAAAGTAAAGCCTGAGAAGGCAGGAACAGAAACAAACCAGGAGACCCCAATTAGAGTTCTCAGTTTCTCTTCTGTAATTGACATAAGTGCTAGGCTAGAAACAGGATAGGGATATATTTGTTAATGCTATTGTTAATACACTGAAGCCAACCATGAGAAGGGGGATTATCACAGTAATAAAAATCCACAAATTTTGAAATTATCCTGTTGGGTTTGAATATTGGTTCTTAATCTCTCAATCTGTATCCTTACCTCATTTTCTTCATGGTTAAATAGATATTACTTTAATCCCTATCTCAAGAGGAATTTTGGATGAGCTAATCCATGTGAAATTTGCTAGTGCTTCATGTTAGAAGTGCTTGCCTGCTGTTAGGTGCAGAAATTCCCAAAACTCATAGCCTGAAACAACAATCATTTAGTCTTGCTTACCTGTCCGCAGATAGGCTGTTGGTTGATCTAGGCTGGGCTTGAGTGGATTGTTGTTGTTGTGATGTCTGTATTTTATATGTGGTTCCTTGCTTGAGGGCTATAATCAGGTTTGTTCTACATGTGTCTCTTGAGCCCAGGCTGAGGGTGGGGGGCAGCAGCTATCTTGGAGAACTTCGTATAGCACTGGCAGAAATTAGATGAGAAGTGGAAAGATTTGATTCTTCATAAGCAGTAGGAATGCACCTATCACAATGACACTTCCACTCCTATTCCCTTGGACAAAGGAGGCCATATGACCAATCACTGAATCAGTGCAGGGAGCAGAGCACTTCACACTTGAGATGGTTGCAAAGGGATGTGTATATCATTCTACTACAGGGGCAAGAAAAAATTATGACCAATACTTAGGTCTTCAGTAGTCAACAAATACTAGATATTATTTCAGCCATTCTTTTAAAAATTATTTTTAGGGGCGCCTGGGTGGTTCGGTGGGTTGGGCCTCTGCCTTCGGCTCGGGTCATGATCTCAGGGTCCTGGGATCGAGTCCCGCGTCGGGCTCTCTGCTCGGTGGGGAGCCTGCTTCCTCCTCTCTCTCTGCCTACTTGTGATCTGTCTGTCAAATAGGTGAATGGAATCTTTAAAAAAAATTATTTTTAACTTCTTTAATTTTTCTTCTTACCATAAACTTTTTTGCTTGAACAAAATAGGTGCTGAACCTGTAACATTCTTGTGGTATTAGCAGCTTTACAAGTCTGACTAGTCACTTATCTTTTTTTCTGCAGACATAAGTGCTTTTTCTCATACTGGGGCTTAATTTCATCCTTTAGATCACAGCTTAAGTATCAACTCCTTATGAAGCCTTCCTGTCTGTTTTCTCCTTATTTTCTAATTCCCTTTTTAACTTCCTTTACTTTGATCTGTAATAATTTGTTTTGTGTACTTGTTTGTTACCTTTATTCCCTGAAATTACATTGTCCATGAAGTCAGTTGTCTTGTTCTTTGTGTTTGCTTCAGAGATCTTGGTTGGTTTTGATAACTGACCGTTAGGGCCACTTTTCACTTCCTTTTATATTTTAAGTTCACCAACAAAGAATGAGCCTCTAAAACCTTGGGCCCCCATGCTTGACCCCAATACAGCAGAACCATTGCCCTGTGCATTCCTTATTTCTACCTGTGACCATGCTGTGAAGCCTCGAGTGTACTGCATCATTTCTAAGTCTTGTAAGTGATAAACCTTTATTTCTCCCCCAACTGTCCTGATGGTTGTTGCTGAAGGGTGTCTTGGAATTACAGTAAGAACCTCCAGGGTTGGTCTAGTCATAACACTGTTTTGGAGACAGGAGATGCCTGTGGGAGGCTTCCTGGGGCCCAGGTGAGTGTCCCTGGACATTGGTAGCTGATAGCATTACTATCAGTAGGCTGAGACTGGCACAAAACAGAAAGAATAATAAAATTGAAAGAAATGATAAAAGTTTATATTTTTAGTTGAAATGAATTATCTTTACTCTTGTCTCATGTTGGTACAGCAGTTTACTACAAGCATTTATTAAACAACACATTAGAACACTGAAATATACAGTGGGCTCTGAGGAAGCATTTCTATAGAGAAGTGAATTTAGCAATACCTTAGTAAAACCTTTATATCTCGATGCAAAGGATTCAAGGAAATAAATTGCATTCTGGAAAGAAAGAAACTGTCTCTAGTAGCAGTTGCTTATACTTTTAGAAAGTGGATTTTTGATAAATAAAATGGGCTAATTCTACATGCTTTTTAAGTCTTCCAGGGCTGTGAATGACATTATAGGTCCCAAACTGTAGACTTGAGAGTTGAGTGCTGCCTGCAAATGTGTGGGTCTCTCCTACATTTTCTTATAATGGAATTTTTTTTGGCATTAAAAGAAAAAAACAAAACAAAACATGTTCTTTAACAACAAAAATTCAGCAATACTGGGTTCTTTGTATTCCTTTGTGCTATATTGTCATAGAGATGACATCTTCATACACTGTATGCCCTTCAGTACTCATTTATAATTACTGTTCTGTTTAAATCAAGTAAGAGGGTACAATATACTTGTCTTTTTTTTTTTTTTTAAGACTTCATTTATGAGAGAGAGAAAGAGTGAGCACATGAGCAGGGTGAAGGATAGAGGGAGAAGCAGATTCCCTGCTGAGGAGGGACCCTGATGTGGAACTCAGTCCCAGGACCCTGAGATTATGACCTGAGCAGAAGGCACATGCTTAACTGACTGAGCCACCCAGGCACCCCATACTTGTCTTTTCTATTAAATTTTGTATGTAGTTATTTTTATTGGTTACTGTCTATTTTTTCAAGTTAGCCTCAAAAACTCTCTTTGGTGTTTCTTCCAGATCATGCTGGCTAGTAAAACATTGTATTACTGTTTACTTCCGTGGAATGTTGTACTTCATTTCTGAAGGAGTATTTTGTTGGATATAAAATTCTTGGTTGAAAGTCTTTTTTCTTTAAGTGCTTAGAATATGTTCTGTCACTGCCTTCAGGGAGTTCATCAAATATGGTTCCTTTGGCTCGTTAAACATGTTTAAAATAACTTGAATCTTTAGTAAGTCCGAAGTCTTGTCTGTCTCAGAACAGTTGTATGATTTTTTTCTTCACATATGCTCTTGTTTCTTGTCATGTCTGCTAATTATTATTAAAAACTGGCCATTGTTAGTAATATGGCAATTTTGGAAATCAGACCCATCCCCCTAGAGTTTGCTGTTGAAAATGCTTGTTTCTACCATGGATTTGTTAAATGACCTTGCTGAATTCTGTAGTACCTATATTCTTCTCTACTATGTCATATGTCATATCTTTGCTGGGATAGTTCAGTGGTCAGTTAATGGGAAGAGATTTCTGTAAGTACCTGGAACAAACTGTTTCCTGCTTTGCCTGGTGTCTTTGTATGTAGAGGCACTTTAGCTATGCTCAGGAAAACAGTTCACAATTCTGGCTTCATTCTCACTTCCTGCTTGTGAAGGACAAGATGAGTCTGAATTAAGAGCACAGGATCTTCTCAGGTATTTTGTGGGCTTGTGGTCAGCCCTATGCATGTTCATGGTCTTTACTAGACACCTAGGAATAGCATTTGAGCTTTTCAAAGCCTTATCTGGATATCTCATTCTTTAGCTTTTCCTTTTAATGGTTCAAGTTAGCTTATTGTTTGCCTCAGTTGTTACCATCACATTAGGCAGCTGCTGCCTCAGATGTCTGAGTTTAAGAGTGTCAAGTCAAATATATACAAGAGCCAAATATACCAAGGTTGATTCTTGATCATATACTTTTTACTTGACATATCCATCACGTTACTTATTAATTATATTTTGATACTAAACACACATCCTTTAAATGTCTTTTCCTTTAAGTTGGAAATCTATTTCTCTAAAATGTACCTTTGTGCTGGTTTTGCCTTTTAATTACCATTAAGGAGATCTGATTTGCCTGATTCAGTGGGGTGGGGACTTTGAGTGTATTCTGTAGAAATAGAGTGAGTGAAAATGCTAAACTTGGAAAGGTAAACTCATAATTTTCTAACCTGTGTTCCATGGAATATTCTCTAAGATAAGTAAGTTTTTGGGAAAACGCCTCATGGTAAAATATATTTGAGAAATAATAAACACAGTATTCCCCACCTGAATATTTAAAATGGGTATTAGTAACCAAAGACTGTCAAGAAGTTGCTGAAGTTTAAGGTAGCATTTCCCAAACTTACTTGCATAAGGAGCATTTTCTGTGAGTAATACCCTGAGAAACAAGAACATAAATACAACAAGGTTGTTGTTGCTTTAGCTAGGACTGTGGATTAGGTATTTCCTTAAAAACAAAAAACAGGGGGGCAGGGTAAGCACCCAATATATGTACTATACTCAAAACAAGTTCAAGTATACAGTATGTCATTTGATGATTTCCTAATCATGGGAGTAAAAGCAGATGAATGGAGGCAAATACTGAAAACGGAAAACCTCACATTGTTGTAGGCATTTCTACTACTGAGATAAAAATGAGGAGGACATTAGAATTGTCATTCAGCAACTCGGTTGTTACACTGTGGACAGATTACACAAGGAATCTTGTGTAGTGGAGAGTGTACTAGAGGCAAGGGCCAATGCAGTAGTATATGAAATGCAAGGGTCTAAGCACATCAAAGGCTGTGTGAAGGCCTGGAGCCCTTGCTGTTTGCCAGTGGCATACTCTCTGATGCACGATGCAATCCATAGAACATGCAGGGGATGTGCAGAAAGTGAACTGCTTACTGGGCTGTGTTTTTATTGCCTTGTTTTATACCTGTTGATAACAAATAAAATCTCAACTCCTAGTAGCTAAGGGGATTTATTAAATTCCTTGGAAGAGGATGTTAGCTATTATAGAAGAAATACTGCAATTGAGGTGTTCCTAGATAATCTTCTAGTCTGCCCAGATTATCCTGCTATAATAATTTCTTTCCAGTCTCTAGCTGTCTGTGCTATGACGTTCATTCTACCCAGGGTCCATAGTTAAGCTCTCTGCAGGTGAGGGACAGGTATGCAGGTCTTAGTTCATTCTGTGCTCAATAAGCCTTTTGTGGATGTGTTTGTTAATATGTATGTTTGGTATAATACCTTCGTTAGCTTGCATATATATATTTGATAAACTTATTTAAATACAAATAGGTGTTTAATTTTTTTTCCATCATCCAGCTTATATGGTGTAACATAATGCCAGTGCATTTGAGATCGTCAGTGTGAGCTTTTTTGGTTTGCATCCCTGTCCTGATTCTCTTCCCTTCCCTGCTATTATTGTGTTTAATTTTTAATAGTTTTCTTGCCTTTCTCTATAGACTTAACACATAAGTAGAGTGTCCAAAAATTGCTTGGTTTTGAATATTTTTATGAAGAGAATCAGCATACTCGTAATATTTCGCTATGATTTTTTGTACAATGTCTTTGAGACTCCTTTTGCATATATTTGTGGTTTATTACTGGAGTTGCTTTTTATACTATAGACTGTTCATCAAAGTCTTCCTAGCTATTGGTAAATTTGCAAAAAACTTTTTCAACAACTTAATGTGCCATTGCTATATAATGGGTGTGTAATAAAAATTCTACAAATGTAGTAGTTCAGTGTTAATCAATTTACCCTTGTTTCTGGGGGTTAGCTGAGGTTCTGATCTTCGACTTTTCTAGATAGCTCTGTTTTGGGGTAGCTCTGCCTCACATTGCTGGTGTACATACATAGTCTGGACAGTTTCCCATTCTCACCCTTCTTTGACCAGCAGTTTATCCAGGTGTGTTCTTTTATGGAGAGGCAGAGGTACAAGAGAGTGGAAACACCCAGGGTTTCTTAAAGCTTAGATTTGGAACTGGGACACTGTCCCTTCTGCCTCCTACTGGATAATGCAAATCATATGACCAAACTTGCAGTGAATTAATTTTCTCCATCCTCAGGTTTTCGCCATCATGGATCTGTTTTGTGTCTCTATAGTTTCTCGCCTTCTAGAATATCATACAAATGGAATCATAGATGTGTAGTCTTTTGTGTCTGACTTATTACAGTAAAGCAGAACGATTTTGAGGTTCACTCATGCTGTTGCACAGATCAGTCTTATGTTCTGTTTTACTGCTGAATAGCTTTTTGGGTGTTAATATTCACCTCAGTGGCCTACTCTTCATTGGGTTTAATTGGGTTTAATTCCCAATTGGGTTTAATTCCCAATTGGGTTTAATTCCCAAATTGGGTTTAATTCCCATTCTTAGTTATGACTTGTATTATGATATAGATCCAAAAGAACAGAGCTCATTAAAAAAAAAAAAAAGAAGCTACAGAGTTTCATAGATAATGTGTCAGTTAAGAGTTAGCACTGGGGGAACTAAATTGCAAAGTGAAAGACTTGTAAATGTGTTAAACTATCATGGGAAATATGAGAAAACTAGAGACAAGGCTGAAGATGCTAAATTATTACAAGGAATAGGCCAGAAAGAGACTACTGGGCAAGTTGTGTAGAAGGTGGATTAATTTTAAAACTGTACTTCTGGTCAGTAAAGAACTTTGGGTAATAATCTAATTTATGTTTAAAGAGGACTGTCAAAGTTTTGATTGTTTACACTGAACTCAGGTTAAATTTTTGGCAACTTACACAGTGTGTCAATTAAAAAAAATAACTAATCTCTTGAAATGATGGATGCTTCTTTTCAAAAGCTCTCTCCGCCTATGAACATACCTCTGATATGCCTGAGATCTCCTTGTGTTAAAATTATCTGTGTGATTTTCTCCATCCTTTCTCCTCCTTCTTAGTACCAATTTATTTAATGCCTGGTAAATTTCCCACAAATATTTGCTTAGTAAATGTATAGGTGTCCTTCAGCTTTTTCTGATCATTCCTTTTCATGGTTTCCCCCATGAATGTTTGGTATATACTTACAACTTCTTAGGAGTATTTTTACTAGGTGTCCTACCGGTAACTTATATCTAACTGATGCCGTTAGCTTAACCAATAGACCTACTCTTTTTTTCTCCATCTTTCAGGTTGGGTAACTATGTCACCAATTCTGTAGCTAGTGGAATAATTTGTGGTTTTGGATTCTCCCTTCTATTTCCTGGATTTATAATCACAATCGCTTGACATTCTGGAAGCAGCCTTGTAACTGTTCTCTTCTGCGTAAATTGAAAGCTGCCTTGTGTCTGGGGTTGGATAGTGATAAAGAGTTCCCATTTTCCCCTTAGTTTTTATTGGGGCTAGATAATGCATGTGTAATATGTCCAGTCACTGTGTTTCTCTGTAATATTCTAATCTTAATTTTATTGCTTTTAATCAGTTTACTTTTCCAGAAATAGTCCATAAGAGAGAAGAATAGAATATCCCAGTGAAAGTTTTTAATAGTGCTTGACAATATTTGATTGTGAAGGTCAACAGAATGGCTAAAAATACGGTTTTAGAATTACTGGTGAAACTCATTTTCCCATGTTAACTTTTCTCCCCATTTAACCAAAAGCCAAAAGGGAAGTAACATCTTCCAGGTAGTGGTCAGCTGTTCAGTTTGTCTGGTGTTTGTCTTTAAGTTCATATAGAATTTCCTTTGGGTAAGGTTGGCAAAAATATAATAAATTGACACTTTTGTTTTTCAGTTGATAGGTACTTGAAACCTCTTAGGAGTATAACTTTATGTAAACTTACTTAAAAACTTGTACACAAAAAAATCCTGTCTTTAGCCAGGTCATGGGTGTTTTGTTTTTTGAAGCATGAGAATTGCTTCTATATTATCAACCTCATATGGGCTTAGTCTGAAATTGCTTATTTATTCATAAAATGATCTGATAAATTGTAAGAACCAAGCTTCTTGGATAACTGTCTCTCATGCAATTCTAGAATGCATTGCATAATTCAAACAATAAATGTATGCAAAATGCTTAAAGTTTGATTTTTCAGATGATAAATGGAATGCAGGTGTTCATTGTTTACCTAATTGTAAGATAGACTATTTTGTTTTTACTTGAAACATTCTGAGCATGGATCTGTAACTGCAGAGTGAGAAACCTGTGCAAGCATGCCTTTGATTTTCTCTCTAATGTATATATTGTTCCTTGTTGGGCAAACTTCCCAGGCTGCCTTGCAACAATAATACTGTGAATGATGTTAAAGCTGGAAGGATAGATAGGTAATTGGATTATTTGTAGCCGTGGACTGTGACACGATTATCATAAAACAATGGATCCAAAGTTGGATGTGTGTTATAAAAGTTCAAACTTGTGGAATCCTTTCCCAGAAAAATAACCACATTATACACAGAAGATTTTATTCAGGGGTTTTTTAGTCCCTCTGAGGCCTATTCATTTACCTCATGTTAACAACTTTGCTACATTCTCATATACTGTTTATGGGAATATAAATTGAAACCATCTTTATGGAAAACAATTTGATATTAAAATGCATACTCCAGCTTCTAGGTAAAGATAACTGACTGAACACTTAGATAATTTTGATCATTCCTGAAACCCAATTTAAAGCTACTAGAAAGCCAGGGTGCCTGGTGGCTCAATCAATTAAGCATCTGCCTTCGGCTCAGGTCACAATCTCAGGGTCCTGGGATGGAGCCCAGCGCTGGGCTCCCTGATGCTTCTCCCTCTCCCTCTGCCCTCTTGTCTTCTTTTGCTTGCTCTCTTTCTCTCAAATAAATAAAATCTTCAAAAAAAAATAACCCTACTAGAAAGTGATTAAAAACATAGACCCACAGAATAAGAATAAGAGGGGACAATGGTAAACAAATACCATATACCAAATAGCTAGAAAGCAGGTGAATTAGTAGTGATTGGCACAATAGATCTGAGAAGGCTCAATTAGAAGAGTGGTAAGGAAAGCTAGGAATTAAAATTATCTACAGTACAGTTCTCCCAAAAGTTGAGGGTCCAGCAGCACATTTAGAATTGAGTGGAGGGGGTACAAAATATGGAGGGTTCACTGGACACTATTAGAGAGGCAGTCTGGTGTATAACTCATTATCTCCTCTCCATGACCTACCCCTGAACAAAGGATGGTGGCGGGGGCGGGGGGAGTGAAGTAATCCCTGTATCCGGGAAAAATATTGGGTACAGTTGATGGAATGAGCACCTTGCCTAAAATAGTGACTCACAGACCATGTGCTCACTACTGGCTAAATGGGGAAGGCCATGGCCCCTTATAACATTCAGCAGCTGGTATCGTGGTGGCTTTGCTTTCCATCTTGGCTGAAAATTAGAAGAGTGTTTTTTTGGAGAGTCTGTCCAGTCTACAAATAAAGACCTAAAAATACTAACTTCAGAGGTTCCCAAGTAAGCATCTTAACCCCATCATGCTGCTATGAAGTTTATTGTTCACAAACTCCAACTCTGCCATCATTGGTTAACATCTCTTGAATCTTCCAGTCTTAAATAGAGGCTGATGAGTATTACTGGACCATCTAAAGAATGTGCTTACTGTGGAGGATAGAGACTGAGACAGGGAAGAGTAACGTGGAAGATGCAGCAAATAGGCTGGGAAACAGAAAGGTTTTAGAAGTTAATATCATTACGAAGATCAAGTAATTGTAAACAGGAAACAAGTTCACAATGCTAAAAAAAAAAAATTAGAGAATAAAAGATCTGGGATAAAAAGCAAATCTGAGAAACTCTTTCCCATAAGACAAAAGGATGAAATACAGGAAAGAAGAGAAAATTCGAAGTGCAATCAAAGAGAGTCAATATTCAATAACAAAAATTGTCAAGAAAGAGAAAATAAAAGGGAGGAAATGGCAAAGAAATGAGGCAGTAAAAAGTGATTTAAAAACTTAACTCTTAGGCTCTCTTTCTCAGAAAGCTATTAGAGGATTTTTTTCCCACAAAAATGAGGTACTCATTGAAGAAAGATTCCATGTAATACAGAAGATAAGAGATCCATGACAGCAGGGAGATGTAGATTATCCCCACAACGGTGGTATAGGGAGATTTAAAAATCACAACTGTGTGAGTGACAAAGGACAACCAGGCCATGTTGAAAAAGCTCAGAAGACTCCAAGAGTGATTGCTTCAGGAATATAAAATTGGTGAAGTGTCTTGTGTCTAAACATCTGAAGAGCAGAATTAAACAAATACCTCAGTGTTAGCTGTTGAATGAGTCCTAAGTATCTGGAAAATTAAACACTTAGTTTAGAAGATAAGTTCTAATTCCAGGGAAGACAAAGGCTTCTGAAAAAAAAAAAAAGGAATTCTAATCTAAGACTTATCTGGGAGGAATGTTTATATAGTGATATAAACACTCAATACTGATTTAACCAAAATTATGACATTGAATGGATGGGGAATAGTAAGTATTAGTGTGTATCGTGGTGAGGTTAGGAGGAGGACAGAATTCTTCAATAGATAGCCAATTCAGAAGACAAAGAAGCAGCATCCCAAGTATGTTCAGAGATACATTGTGATAAGCAGGTTAGGTGACCCTCGTTTTTCAGTCCTTGGACACTGTTATATTTATGTGTTCTTGCCATGGCCTCTTTCCTGGTTGGTGATTCTGGATTGGGTCTTCTAACTTGCTTTGGGATTTTTAGCAGAAATGATTAGGTAGAGGCTTAACTGCGATTTTCTGTTAGGCTTGCGGTCCTGTGGTTCCAAGTACAGCAGAATGAGGAAGGCATACACTGGTTGGTTGCAGCCCCTCCGGTTTGTCTTGTGAAGGGTGACCAGTAGGTCGGAGCTGCCACAGTAAACTCCCAGCAGTGCAGCTAGAAGCACAGTTGTCGCAGCCAACCCAGAGTATTGTGAGACGGAAGCTATTACTACACGCCACCGAGATCTGATACTTGTTCCTCTGCAATTGTTGACTGTTAAACATGGAAACAAATAATAAATTAATCAGTTGAAAGAAGGAGAAATAATTGCATCTGGGGATGACAAATTACAGTGAAGAGGGTGATGTAAACTTGTAACGAATCTTGTAGGGATACTTGGTTCTTCAAGTCATGTACACTTAAAACTGATAAAAATATAAATTGAAAATTAAGGGAATGAAACAACAGGATTGACTGATAGTTGAAGTTCATAAAGGAGATCCAGTGAATGGATAATGGATGGAGGCAGCTAGGATGCTACTGATAAATTTTGAATGCCTTCAGTTGTACTTTCCTGATTTTTTTTTAAGGGCAGTCTAAGAAAATAGAGGTTTTCCAACCAAGTTCACATGGTAGTTTTATGGTGTTGGATGCCTCAGTGAGTTAAAAGGGCAAGATGAATGGGGGAAGAGAGTACAAGAAATGATAGATTGGAGGTTCTGGTCAGAGACTTGAATTGAGGAAATTAAACATGTCAGAGGAGCTACAGATAGGGGTGAACTCAAATTGGCAGGTGGCTGCCAAAGGGGAGGAGGTAGGGATGGGGGCCTGGCAGAATGAAGGGGAGTGCGAGGCACGTGGGTGAAAGGCACGGCATAGGGAATGTAGTCAGTGGTGTTGTGATAGTGTCCTGTGGGGACAGATGGCAGCTCCACTTCTGATGAGCAGAGCATGATGTACAGACTTGTCCCATCATGGTTGTGAGCCTGAAAGTAGTGTAACATTTTGTGTCTGCTGTACTTGAATTAAAAAAGAAAAAAAAAACAAAAACAAAACAATTGAAATAACGGATCAGTAAGGGAAAAGGAAAGAAAAAAAATAAAAGCAAGTTTGTAGGATTGGATTGGTAGGGGGAGCCCGGAGCAGATTCCAGGCTGTTCCCGTCACACTCGGGGAGGAGCCACAGCCGCCTGCCCAGTGGCTGGCCGGTCAGTGTCACTGCCACCTTAGGCAGCGAGGACAGGACCCACCAGCTGCCGCCGCGGCGCTGCCTACAGGAGCCCTGGCAGCACGGGCAGTGGCGCAGGGGGCGGCGGCGCCTGGCAGCCGGGAGAAGGAAATAATCCCAACGAAGGTTTGGGGAACAGTAAAAGGGTTCAGAGTAACGGATATGGTTTCGTCAGGAATGACGACACCAAGGAGTTTGTACACCAGAGACGGTGGAGTTGGAAGATGTTGAAGGAGAAGAGGGGCAGGGGCAGTAAATGGGACCGACTCTGGTGGCGCTCTGGTGCAAGGCAGTAAATACGCAGCAGACCGGAACCATTATAGACGCTATCCACGTGGCAGTGATCGTCCACACAGTTACCAGCAGAATTATCAGAATACTGAAAGCCGGCGGGGGGGGGGGGGGGGGGGGGTTGGTGGCGGAGAGCGAGGGCCAGGAGAGTGCTCCCGAAGGCACACTGGGGTGGGGGTGTTGCCCACGG
>PISX010007867.1:0-86423 GCA_004024625.1 Mellivora capensis
CGGGTATTCATCCTTTCTGATGGAGGCATAATACTCCATAGTGTATATGGACCACATCTTCCTTATCCATTCGTCTGTTGAAGGGCATCTTGGTTCTTTCCACAGTTTGGCGACTGTGGCCATTGCTGCTATAAACATTGGGGTACAGATGGCCCTTCTTTTCACCACATCTGTATCTTTGGGGTAAATACCCAGTAGCACAATTCCTACAATACTTGTATAGTTTTAAAACATAAAAGTAAAATGTTTGCTCCAAAAGATAACCACATGTCCCTTCAATGATAACCCTCTATGGCTCTTCCAATACCTTCTGGTCTTTTTTTTGCCTCTTATCACAGCCCCTCACTAATATCCCTTCCTTCCTATGCTGATATTAGCCCTTATTTTGTAATTTTATACCATGAGTTATCTTTTCTATGTCAAAGTTTTGTCTTTCCAGGTAGAATTTCAGCTAGTTCCATGCCAGCATGATCTCATACCTTCATTCATAACATTACCATGAAAAATACAATGTGGCAAATAAGGCCAATGTCCAGGTTAACTTACTCACCACCATTTAAATCCAGAGATGCTGTAATGCTGATGTAATCAGTTCTTTTAAACTCATTTTAGGTTCTTGGGTGCTTCATCAGTTAAGTGTCTGACTTTGGCTCAGGTCTGATCTGATCCTGGGATCTATCCCCAAGCAGGGCTTCCCACTCAACATGGAGTCTGCTTCTCCCTCTCCCTCTGCCCCTCCCCCCTCTATAAAATAAATAAATAAAATCTCTTAAAAAATTAAAAATGAAAAAAAAAACTCATTTTAGGTTTCAATCCTCAGGTTTCCTTGACTATACTTGCTCCCCTGAGTCACCAACAGAATCCCCAACACACACAACCTAGATTTTAAGTCTTATACTAGTTATATGAGTTATATGTGGTCTTATATTAGCTATATGTATCAGACTATGTTTTAATTTAGTTATTCTCAAACTTTTTGGTCTTTGGTCCCCCTTTACATTCTCCCTTAAGGACACCAAAGAGCTTCTGTTTCTATGGGTCTAATTTATCAATATTTGTAATACTAGAAATTAAAGCTGAGAAAATTTCAAAATAGTTATGAATTCATTTAAAATAATGATTGAAATAAATCATAAATTTCTGATGACAATTATGATAAAATGTTAACATAAATACTTCCATATGTAAAAGAACATATTTTTCAAAACAAAAAATGTGAGAAGTGATTTTATTTACCTTTCTGTAAATCTCTTCAGTGTCAGAAGAAATCTGGATGCTTCCATCTTCTGCATTCAGTCTACTGAGATAACACGTCAGGCGGCCTCTTAAAAACCCCACTGTACACTTATGAAAGAGTAGGAAGGAAAAGGCATTTAACAGCTTAGTATTACTATAAAAGGAGAGTGAAAATGTTAAATATGTCTTTGCATAATTATGAAAATAGTTTTGATCTTGCAGAACCCTTGAAAGGACTGCAGGGACCTCAGGAGGCCCCAGACCACACTTTGAGATGATCACACTTTGGGAAGAACTGTTCTGATTTAATCCTCAAAAAGGCTCTGTAAGGTGAAAATGATTATTATTCTTTTTTCACAAATAAGGAAATTAAAGCCCAGAGTGGTCAGGGAAATTGCCTCAAATTAATAGCTGGTAAGTGGAAAAGTCAGAATTTGAGCCCACATCTAAACCTTGAACCACTATGCTATATAGGCTTTTATAGTAGCCTGCACATACCTCCATGTACTGTTCTCCTGACCACATAGAGGTCAATGATTGCCCTCGTCCATCTCAACCACTGACTGTGTATCTGTGTACCCACCTACCTACTTTTGAGAGATCATTCATAATCCATTTTTCTAACTCTTGTCCTGATAATGTCTGATAATGTAATTTGAATAAACAAATAAATAAAAGCACTGGCTTTTTTTTTTTTACATTCATACAAGTAATATCAGGACTAAAAAATAACTTTTCAGTGGTTACTTCAACTGTTCACTACACCCCCAAGGATGAGATCCCAGATTCCTAGTCTTAAAGCTGGGAACAGATGTCTAAGAAGGGTGGTCTTTGAAATAGATTCTATAGTAATTGGTGTAAGAAAGGCAGTCACAGAAAGCAGAGCTCTAAGGCTATTTCAATACTCTGCCTGATTTAGAAGTATACCAGCAGATTTGAAGTCTATATTCTTAGCAAAACATCACTTGCTTTTCCAGTATTAAGTTCATGTTGGATGGCCTCAAATTATACACTGTAATATGCTTGGAAGGTCTGTTCCCAGCCTTTTGGTTCAACCACATAAATATCCATGGGTCCTCTGTGCATTCAGTTGTGAACATCAATTACTTAATAGACCTGGAACATGAGAAGTGAGAAAATACCCTTGAGCTCATATATCTGACAATATTTCATTATGGTCAACTTCATTTGAAATCTGGTGTTAGGGAACAAACTCTTGGTTTATAACTTTACCGTGAGTTGATTTTTGAAAGTGATATTTTGTACATCACCACAAATGTGGGGGTCTGATGGAACCCACAGGGTGGAACATCGGACTTTACCAGCTGAAGTTTTAATCAGAAGAGCCACAGCTTAGTTAGCCCATTGTTTTTGCTTGGCACTCTAAAGTTCTGAAAAAGAATACATGAGATGCTTAACAGAAAGGCAAAATGAGGAGAAAGAGAAAAGGGAACATTTTCGTGCTTATCTAAATCAAAGAAAGCTTACTAAATTTACTTTCCCTGATTATTCTCAAAGAATGCCTGGATTCCTCTCCATTCAAGCTCTTGTCCTTAACTGCCAACACCCTGAATATTTTTTTTCCTCATGCAGATTTTGAACTATAGGTATTCTAGAGTCAGGGGCAGTTTTAATGTTCTTAAGCTTGTCCCTTGTCCTTTTGATAAGGAAGGAGCCAGAAGGGACCAGGGTCCCAGGTGACAAAGGTGGGTCAGTCTATCACAGAGGATCTAATTTGTCCAGAAGCAGCTGTACATTATTCATGACTTAATCTTTCCAGTCCATACACTGTCCTACAATCCCAGGACAGAATGGAAGTCATCAGAGCAAACAGCCACTCCCCTTACTGGAGAAAATAGCTCCCTGTCAGTGGGCTCTCATGGCACCCAAAGCCTGACGACTCTGTTCCATCAGCATCACTTTCATTACCTCCTACTCTGTGAAACACAAAATGATGACCACAGTCCATTAATGGTAAACAGAAAAATCCTCTAAGTGGAGATGAAATAGTGGTGCCTCCAGATGATCATTTAAAATACAATTAATAAAAAAAAAGATGGAGAGTAACGTGATTCAAGAATATGGTAAACTGAAACAATTAATTAGGAATAAATGGCTAGAGAAAGCATTATCTGATGAAAAAGTTCTATTAAATGCCACATATTAATAAGAAAAAATTAGGTAAATGATTTCTATTTTATGATGGTAATTCATTCAAATTTAAACAATCCAAGGAGAGATGATATGAATGGATGCTTTCCAAGGAAATGTTCATTTAACAAAAAATGCAAATTATTTATATTTTTACCTTCTAAGATAGGAAACATACAATAATATCTTCTAGAACATTTTTGCTCTGAGCAGTGTGTTTTGGAACAGAGATTGTATATGATGAGTAATATGACCTTTTATACCCTATTATCTGCCTCATTTGAAGTTCAACAGATGTATTACCACAATTACATATTTCCAGCTAAAATACCAGTTCTGGGAAAAATTACCATATTCATTATGAAGCCTTCTCACTTTCTAATTTCTATTGTCTGGAAAGGTCTGAACATCCTGTGTTTTAGTGTGCCCCAGAGTTTTGAGCCATCGGGCCCACACCCTAAGGCAAGTAGGATTTCAGTAGGCTGCTCAGGGTTTTCTGCTTGAGCCGCACATCTAAACACAGTCCACACACACATCCCACCCTAATTTCTGATGATTTCCTCATCCTCCATTTTGAACTTCGCCCCTCACGTTGGCCTTAATGCTTATCACTGCCTTCCTAACCATGACCTTGATGCCGTGATGCCTCAGTGAGTTGGTCAAGAAGCTTAAGAATAAGTAACAGAGGTAACTCTGACTGATTTCAGTGGGAAAAAAAAAAAAGTTATTAAGGGTTTGCTGACTAGCTCACAGAGTGTCTGGGAAGTCCAATGTCTAAAATCACGGTGCAAAGCTAATCTGGTGAGGACAACTCTGCTGTTCCCCTTAGGTGGGAGGTGTCACTGCTAGCAATAGTAACACCATTGGCAGTGAGCACAGGAGGCTTCTATTAAGAGGTCTGTGTGAGTCTACACATAATTTCTATCACTGCCATTAAAGCCATGTCACATTACCTATTCCAGAAACATTGGGGTGGCTGGTCAAAGAGGTTTCACACAATCTTAACTCGGGGCATCTGAACCACATAATTTTTTTTTACTTCCCCAAGGCTAACATGGCTACTCCCCCCACTAAGTGCCCAACTTACCAACCAAAGAAGCCAACACTGAGTCCCTGTGTGGCTCCCTCCTATATAGAGGGATAGGACTATACAGAGGGCAGGACTAAGTCACAGGGAGTTAAGCTAGTTTCTGGTCTTCCCTGCCCCCCCCCCCCCATGCATTTTTCTTTTCTCTTGGTTTTTCTTTTTCTATATTCTTTTTTATTTCATTTCTTCTACCAATCAATTAATCAGTTTTGTGAATAATGTAGCAAGCTTCAGCTTTTGTAACTTAATCAAGATTGCCAACCAACTAGTCCTTTAATGAGGATTGCATTTCAAGAGATAATCCTACCACTGCACAGATCTTCTGCTGGAGCAACACTAATGCATTATAGCATCGAAATCTTGTTTCTTCCTGGCAGACTTTGAGTTTAAAGGTGATAAGCTTCTGCATTTTAGGACCCCAACCCCCATGGTGGCAGCCAAACCTTGGAAGTTCTGGTTAAGAGAGATTTATGGATTTCCTGAAAGACTGTATCTGGTTTTCTAGAATGACTTTTTTTCCCTCTAGATTAATTTTACAGTATCAATATATAATTCACACATGTATATCATCAATGAACCAAGAAAACAGAGAGGCCATGAGAGAGAAGAAGTGGATCATCCCAAATCAGCTAGATTATCCAGGACTTTTAGTTGCAATTGACAGAAGCCCAATTCAAAGGAGCTTAAAGAAAAACCAGGATTTATTGACTTTCATACCTGGAAATAATATGGATGAAAGGCCTGTCTGGCCCCAAGGACCCAAATAATATTACCAGGTTGTCCTCTGCCTCAGGGTTTTGCTGCTCTCTGTGGCTGGCTTCAGGTCCTTATAATGGGGACTGGCTGCTTCCATGTGATGTGGATAATGGGGGAAAGATGCTCACAGGCAATCTTGGGTCTACCATCCCAGCTTAGCTACTCCAGAACAAAAGAAAAGCCTTAAATTTCCCAGCATCCATCTAGAAAATCTTCAGGGAAGTACTAAGTGGTTTGGCTTAAGTCACATGCTCATCATCCCCATGGGCTTACCATTATGGTCAAGGGGAAAGGTAATTCTGATTTGCCAAACCTAGGTCATGTTCTTGTATCTTTGATCAAGGAATGGAGTAGTATAACTTGAAACTTCCCAAAACCAACTAAAGAGGGAAAAGAGTGGTTACCTAATAGAAGCAGAATGTAGTGCCACAGACAGGAAGTGACAGATACAGACTCAATGAAAAACAAGATGTCTACTCAGAGGGGTGTTGGCAGAAGTTATCTCTCTCATTCTCACAAAAAGAAAACCCTGACTTAGAGCATTTGTGATTTCTGCAATGTGAATTCTTCTACCATGGCAAATTTTGAGCTACCCATGTGACATCACGGAATGAATGCAGAGTTGGGAAGATCAACACAGTAGCCTCACATTTTAAGGCGTCTCCCCCTATAGATATGACAGAAGCACACAACCTCAAGGGCACTTATTCTAGTGAAATGCAGGAATTTGAGGTAATGAGTTTGAATATTCATTTCCTGGTCTTAAATACAACTTGTTTAATTGCAAGTATAGTAACTTAATTTTTAATAAATACTGTGTTCAACAGCTGGTTCACAAATTTCCTGAAAATTTAATGAGTAGTCACATAGCAGGCTCCAGCATGCCACGTGGATTTAAAACAAAACTAGTCACAATAGAACATAAAATGAATTGAAATTACCATACATACACTGAGGCAGCCACAATGGGAAGAAGGACTTGGTTCCCCCTTTCAAAATAAGTTCAGGTAACTACAATCTCAGGATGCAAGAAACCTCCTGGTTCCTGCCCACACCCACCCTGGAAGGGTCTGGATCTCCACTGTCATCTGGGCCCACTTTTGGCCCTAAGGTACTGGGAACATAAGTAAATATCAGAGTCATACTACGATGGGAGGAGATAACCTGCCTACACTAAACATCTGCCTCTGCTTCCTCCCCTCTGTCAAATCACAGTCAGCCCCAAATTTGCTCAGTTACATGGTCTAGTATATTTAATTTTTATTAATACTCTTAAAAGTATAACACTTTATACTTTTATGTAAAAGTATATACTTTTTATACATAAAAAGTATTTACACTTTATATTTAATACTCCTAAAAGATAATCCTAAATTATAACACATAACAAGGTAACCCTAAAACCCACTCCTTTCTCCTTTCCTTTCTTCCTTCATTTCTTTCCTTCCTTCCTCCTTCTTACCTTCCCTCCTTCTTTCCCTTCATTCACCCCCTCCTGCCTGCCTTCCTTCCAGATAGCCTACTATGTGTCTAGCACTGTATCAGAGATGGAGTTTAATTACGGTGTATAAATATAAAATGCCACCTTAAATGGACCCAATGCACACATATACATATATTTTTCATACAATACATCAGAACATGATGCTATTATTAACAGTATTATGTATCCTATAATTCTCACCATCTGTAGGATGTGTATTTCTTAGTGCACAGATGGCTTATCTTGAATTATCCATAAATTTCCTTTAAAGCAAGAAGAGAGCTGACTTCCTATTTTGGGTGGCATGGCTGAATTTTAAATCCCTTCGTCAGAAATTATTACACATTGGCAAAGACATCTGGTCACTTACCTGGTAAATATAGGACTTCCCATAAAGTCCGGCCTTACGCATGACCGCATATGCCAGATTTGCCAAAATAGGTCCTACAAAGCCATGAGCCAGCTGCTGAACTGCTCAAATCCTCCCACCACCTTTATGTTCTAGCTCCCTCAACATCTTCCTATTTATACAAAAGACACTTTCATCCCTGACCTCGCAGCAGTCTAAATCCACAATTCCTCACTTCATTTATTTATAAGTAAGCATAGTATTTTTTTTAATTTTTGCTTTTTTTACATGATATTTTTCAATGCTATTCTAACTTCAAGTTATTCCAATTGCTGTAGCCATTTTCCTGCCATGCATTCCCATTTCTGATTTCTGACTAGACCAGTAGAGAAGTACTTAAGTATCTAAGTACTTAAGTACTAAAACTCAACATGCATCAAAAAAGATACTGGGCTAAGAGAAAAATCTACTAAAGGAAGTTATAATTTTCCGTGCGTTTCTAAAATCTAAAAGTAAAGCAAAGAAATTATAAAGTTCTCTCAAACTACTTGCCCCAAGAGAGGACCATTTCTATACCTGTAGTTAAATAATTTGTTAGCTCAAGGGTTAGTCTAGAATTCTTATCTTTTTCAGGGAAATCAGGACAACAAAACTGTCCAAATGTCTCAAGATCCAGATTCCATGTCCTAAATACCTTCAGGTCTCCACTATGAGAGAGCTTTGGGGCCAGACTGCTGCTCCAGGGCAAAAAGCCATGCCTTTATAAGCAGAGAGAAATTGTTTTGTATACATATTTTTATTTTATGCTCATTGGCAATGAGGGAAACCAATTGGATTGGACAAAACCAAAAGCCACATTTGTTATCAAGGAATAATGGATAGCAAATTGAACCTCCAAGGCCTATCAGGCAATCAATAGCTTCCTATTTTTTCTTCCTTTCATATTTTCAGTTTATAGAAGCAATAAATACATTGGTGCATGAAATTTACTGGAGTATAATGACCAGCTGGCATTTCTGACCAGAAGCTGAACAAGGCAACCTCATCCTTTCCCTGCTGTCATCAACCCAGATAATGTTTTGAGCCTTGGTTATTAGTCCCCAAATGACATTTAATTATAGTTCTAATTGGAGGTCTCATGGCTATTCTTCTAAATTGAGGTGTGCTCAGTGAAGTCTTGTAAAATGATTCAAAAATCCACTAAGCAGTTGAACATTATATCCATGCTTTTTGGTTTATCACTGCGGGTAACAGGAATCACTAGTTTGTATCTCTTTTTCCTAACCCTTTTCCTTCTAAACTAGGAAATAACTGAACTGTGTTCTTCACTGCAGGGCTCAGAATGTATCAGAAAAACATCATCTGCTAAAAGGTATTGTCTCCAGAGATAGTCAAGTGTGCACTCAGCATATGCACAACAAAATGCTGCTGAATTTTAGATGCTGTCAAGCTGAGAATGAAGAGTCTGACATATGGATCCAGAGCATATCAAAAACATTGATGGATGTTATTAGTGGTAATCGTATTAGAAGCTTACTTTTTCATTATTCATTTGTTTATTAATTCTTTTCAGCAACTACTCTTTAAGGGATGTGATGGTCATTTTTTTCCCTCAAATAAAATTGTCCTTATGCAATTGTTTTGTGTAATTCACATTTCATGCTCCTTTAAGTGAAAGATTATAATATAAAGTTGACCACTGGGTCATTTCATTTCATATTTCAGCTTCATAAACACAAAATTATTTATATGCAAGAGATTTTTTTCCTAATATACACTTTCTGGATACATTTTTTTTTCGTTAAAAAAAAAGAATGTTATCTTTTTATCAGTGAATCTCTATGGTCAACACAGGTATAGTACTTAGTAGCCACCCAAATACTTGCTAAATCACATCTGACTGCACGCATATGGAAATAATATTTTCTGACTATGGTGCCCTGCTGCATATCGGGTTATGGCGTCACACCAGTCAGGGTAATCAGTGCAAGCTTTTAAATCATTTCTTAGTTATACACTGTATTTGTTCTATTGAATATGGATTTTTAAAGAAGATTTTATTTATTTATTTATTTGCTGTGAGAGCAAGCAAGAGAGCACAAGCAGGGGAATCAGCAGTGGGAGAGGGAGAAGAAGATTCCCCCCTGAGCAGGAAGCCTGGGGTGGGGCTCCATCCCAGGACCTCAGGACAAAGATCTGAGCAGAAGGCAGATGCCCAACCCACTG
Organism: Mellivora capensis; assembly: GCA_004024625.1. Lineage (NCBI taxonomy): Eukaryota > Metazoa > Chordata > Mammalia > Carnivora > Mustelidae > Mellivora > Mellivora capensis. Next base: position 9,289 of record PISX010007867.1, read on the forward strand.
AGCCATCTAGGTACCTGAATATGGATTTTAAGATGAATGAAGGCTAATGTAGGAAATGAAATGATTCTACCTAAAATACTGTGGCATAAAGAGAACATGGTAGTAAATTTACATTTCGAAGAGTGAGACTTCACATGGAAGAAGAAAATTTGTGCCTGCAGGGTGTCTTTTTACCTTTTTCCCCATAAAACACTGGAAGGATTTTTCACCACTCACTCTGATGCTGGGCAAGCCTCAGCTTCCTCAATCTGTAAAATGGGGATAACAGTCCAACCTATTCCACAGGGTGGATGGAAAGATAAAATAAAATCGGGCATCTGGTTCTTTCTTCCTGGGCCAGACACAGAGTCAGGACTCCCTGCAAAGCAGCCAGTACTTTGCTTCTCTTGCTTCTCTCTCCTCCTGCCTGCCCTGCAAGCACTCCAGCACTCCCTTCCCTGATGCAATGGGGAGCGATAACCCATCGTGGCCGCCGATGCTGTCCCCGGGGCTGATGAAAGGTCTTCCCTTGCATCTCTGGCTGGAGATGAGAACAGCAGATGATTTGCTGTAAAACAGAAAGCTAATGATCTCAAATCAAGAGAGGAAGGTTTCATTTTACCCGCAGCAATACCTGGGCAACTTCACGTGTCTCGCAAGCATAGAGCTTCTAAGAGAATCTCCAAGTAGCTGGGTTTTTTTTGCTCTCTGTTATAAGAGAATGGGAAGGCCTAATTAGCCTGGGGAATTCAGGAATATTGCAGCAACACGGTCTGCTCTTGTTTGCTCCGGCCTCTGCACCTGCCATCACACAGGCATGATCTTGGCGGCATCCGCCCATAGAGCTAGGAATATCTGGCTTCCCACCTTGACGGCTTTGCTGACAGTTTACAAAGCCAAGCAGCCCAGAGGAGCAAAACGGAAAAGATTATTTGAATCTGCTTCTGTGATCAGTAGAGACTTCACAGGAAGAAGGGCATCTTGTCCTTTCCCAATTTCACATAAGCATTCAGGCAGGTATACCGGAGAGGGACACGTAATTGCCTGCCAGCCTTATCACATTCCTCTTGTCTCTGCTCTGACGACTTTGGTCTTTCAGTTGAAGAAAAATGAGGCTTAACACTTTCCCTGTAAATCAGGAAAGTGACCCAGGGTCCCTGAGGGCCTGAGCAAAGGTGGGATTAAATTGTAACCCCGAGGCTATACAGAATAGACTAAAAGGAAAATTTACAGTGGCAACATTGTGCCATGCTAGGCTGCGAGAATGTTTGTTGTGCTGCCCAGATTATAATCTACTTCTTGTCTAAATCAACAGTTAGATCACCGAAGGATGGACCGGCTCTTTCCAGTTCAAATCAAGTAATCAACCACTTGCTATATAGTTATTTTTCTTTTCCAAATAGACACAGTCTTAGAGACCTGGTCATAGTATCAGAAGCCAGAAGCTAGACTTTGGCTCTCTATTCATGTTTAGTTTTCACTGGATACAGGAGAAAGTAGAGGGTAGTGCAAAGCTTGGGACTGAGCTCACACATCTGGGTTTGAGATTGATGTTTATTTATAAATGTGTGATTGATTTTAAGTACGTTACTTAAACTCACTGTGTCTCTGGCTCTTCATTCGTAAAATGAGAATGATGACGGTCTTTCTCCCAATACCCAAGACTTCAGTGAAGATAACAGCAGGAAAAGAAAAACTGGATTTGAAAGTAGAAAATCACTGGTTATGGACTCTGTTATTAGAAGTAAAAATTGGACAATTTTCTTTAAGTAGATCGCAACCATTCCTGTAAGTATTAGTTGAATAGCTTTTACTAACAGACATTCTTGGGGTGCCTGGGTGGCTCAGTGGGTTGAGCCTCTGCCTTCGGCTCAGTCATGATCTCAGGGTCCTGGGATCGAGCCCCACATCGGGCTCTCTGCTCGGTGGGGAGTCTGCTTCCTCCTCTCTCTGCCTGCCTCTCTGCCTACTTGTGATCTCTCTCTCTGTCAAATAAATAAATAAAATCTTTAAAAAACAAAACAAAAAAACCCAGACATTCTTTTAATTTAGACAAATAGGGGCATGATCTCAGTTGCACCATTTAATAGCTGGATGACACGGGATAAGTGACCTAGAATCTCTGGGCCTCAGCTTTCTCATCTGTAAAGTGGGACAATAATAGTCAATCCCCTCCCCCCAAGGGCTGTGGGAGTTTGGCAGCAGTACTTTCATCAAGAATCTGGCCTCAAGGGGCGCCTGGGTAGCTCAGTGGGTTAAGGCCTCTGCCTTCGGCTCAGGTCATGATCCCAGGGTCCTGGGATCGAGCCCCGAATCGGGCTCTCTGCTCAGCAGGGAGCCTGCTTCCTCCTCTCTCTCTGCCTGCCTCTCTGCCACTTGTGATCTCTGTCTGTCAAATACATAAATAAAATCTTTAAAAAAAAAAAAAAGAATCTGGCCTCAAGAATGGCTCAGTCAGTTAGGCATCTGACTCTTGATCTCAGGGTTGTGAGACTGAGCCCTGAATCATGGGATTCTGTACTCAGTGGGCCAGTCGCGTTAAGGACTATTCCTCTTCCTCTCCCTTTGCCTCTCCCTCGTGCTCTCCCTCTCTCTCTCTCTCAAGTAAATAAATAAATCTTTAAAAAAAATTAAAAAAAAATTAGGTGCCTCGGTGACTCAGTCAGTTAAGCATCTGCCTTCGGCTCAGGTCATGATCCCAGGATCCTGGGAAGGAGTCCCACATCGGGCTCCTTGCACAGTGGGGAGTCTGCTTCTCCCTCTGCCTGCCACTCCCCCTGCTTGTGCTCTTTCTTTCTCTCCCTCCCTGACAAATAAATAAATAGAATCTTTAAACAAAAAAAATAAAATAATCTGGCCTAAAGTGAGTTCCCTTTTCCTGTTACCTGAATGACAGTGGTGTGGGCATAGAAGACAACTCCAGTAATCAAAGAAGATTTATTCTATAAACATGAAAGGAGCAGTAAGAGTTCTCCCCATCCAGCCTTTGAAATGTCATTTGCCTTCTGTGCCTCGCACCTCTCTTATAGCGAAATGCTAACTTCTTATCCTGGACAATCACAACCAAACCAAAATTTAAACCATAAAACTGAACCATCAATGGGAAGTTAGAGAATTTTTTTTAAGTTCAAAATGCTTCCCAAATAGTAGTAAGATCTATTTAAGCCTAAGACCATGAGTAAGAACATAAGTAAACACTTAAGTCCTATAAAAATGGGTTTGTTGCTTCCAATAGATATTATTGACTCTGGTGTAAAATTCTGTGGGAACCAATGCAGTTTCTTTTATTTGCACATCATCCTCTGTTTTGTTTAATGTATGTTCAGGCTTTGGAAAGGAAAATACTTTTTATCTAGCTTTGCTCTCTGACGTGTTATGCAGAGACTATACCAGTGCTAGTCCCCAAATTCAATTCTCTGAATTCATTCACATTTACTCCTAATAAATTTAGCTAATTAGATTACTTGTGCTGTTTTTAAATGGCAGACTAAGGCAATCTGCTTAATTCTAAATTTGATTATTCTTTTTATTTAGAAGCAAATTTGTGGAACACTTCTCACATCAGTACTTTTGGGGGTTAACCATTAATGAGATTAAATGAATAGGCTTTTAGATACTTTTTTGTTGGTATGCGACAAATTAGGCCTTCTTGGCACAGGAAGGTTTGGCCTTACCTACATAGACTCATTTGTGAACGTGCCCCTGAAAATCCTTGTCAATGGTGAGTGCTCTCAGTACATCTTTTTAGTGTTGATGAGGCTTTTTGAACTCTCTGTTTCTCCTTCTTTAAATTACCTAACTATCCTTTTCTGGTCCATCCTATGCTTATAAAGTTTAGAATTTGGTTCAGTGATGATGGCAAAAGAAGAAGAAGAAGGAGGAGGAGGAGGAGGAGGAGGAGGAGGAGGAGGAGGAAGAGAAGGAGAAGAAGAAGAGGAAGAAGAAGAAGAAGAAGGAGGAGGAGGAGGAGGAGGAGGAGGAAGAAGTGGTGGAGGAGGAGGACATAGTAGTAGTAGTAATAGTAGTAGTAGTTAGCAATTAGTTCCAGGAGAGGGGACAGGTAGAAAAACGAAATTTCCATCAGAATTCCAATTTGAGCAGGTGCAGCCACTCTGGAAAACAGTATGAAGGTTCCTCAAAAAGTTGAAAATAGAGTTACCCTATGACCCAGCAATCGCACTATTGGGTATTTACCCTAAAGATACAAACGTAGTGATCCGAAGGGACACGTGCACCCGAATGTTTATAGCAGCAATGTCCACAATAGCCAACTATGGAAAGAACCTAGACGACCATCAACAGATGAATGGATAAAGAAGATGTGGTATATATAAACAATGGAATACTATGCAACCATCAAAAAAATGAAATCTTGCCATTTGTAATGACATGGATGGAACCAGAGGGTATCATGCTAAGCAAAATAAGTTAATCAGAAAAAGACAATTATCATATGATCTCCTTGATATGAGGAATTTGAGAGGCAGGCTGGGGGGTCATGAGGGTAGGGAGGGGAAAAAATGAAACAAGATGGAATCAGGAGGGAGACAAACCATAAGAGACTCTTAATGTCATAAAACAAACTTGCTGGTCAGTGGCGAGGTATGGATGGAGTGGCTGGGTTATGGACATTGGGGAGGATATGTGCTGTGGTGAGTGTTGTGAAATGTGTAGGCCTGATGATTCACAGACCTGTAGTCCTGGGGCAAATAATACATTACATGTTAATTTAAAAAAAAATTCCAATTTGAAATGGTTGAAAGGACATCACATAGAAATCCTCAGCTTTCTAGGTTACCAAAGAAATATGGAAAGACAGAAGCTATGTTGGCTGACGTCACTTCTTGCCTCCTTTGGAGTCTGCAGGAGTGTTTGAGACTTTTCAGTGCCACATTTCCCAAGTATAAGAAACTACCAGGGCTACAGTAAAAAGAAAGGAGAACCCCTTTAGCCACTTCTAAAGTTTTGGTGGTTCTTCAGTCAATTAAAAATGTTCCAAGAGCTCTTGTCAGAGTGTGCATGTGTGTGTTCTGCTTAAGAGTCAAAGATGATGACCCAAACAGCCAATTTCCCGTCCTCTTTCTGTAATGATTAGAATGTAGGGGTGCGATAACAGCCAAGATAAGGATGACCATCTTTTTACCTGTACTCTCTCCTGTAAAGGAAGCTCTCTGTTTACGATTCCCAGATCTTTCATTTTTCTACTCTTTTGTGTTGACAATAACATGTCATTCAGGATGTAAAATCTCCTTAAAAACAGAACCATGCCAGGCATTGGCATCTGGGATAGAAAGACAATAATCATACCACCAGTAGTAGTAGAAACAGTTGTGATGGTGGTCAACACAGAACACTCACTAGGAGACAAGTAGCTCTCTGAACAGGAAGCTTCAGCTGATTATAGAGCTGCCTTTGAAACCTCTCCCACAGTCAGAGCTGTGGAGCTGTTGCTCAGGCTGGGAGGGAAGAGGAGACACAAAGATGTTATGAAGACCAAATGGTGGCCATAGATGCACAGGCTGGGTCCCAGGATCACAGCTGAGTTTCGTCCAAAGCTGGAGCGGGTGGGAAAAGAGAAAACAGGAGCCTGCTCCCTCGGTTGCAGAGACATGGTCACATTCCACCCTGTAACACCCCCAGGAGGTAAGTATTGCAGGTCACAAGCCCTGCCCACAACCCTGAAGGCCAAAAAGTTCCAAGACACAAGAAAGTTGCACAGGGTCTGTGGCAAATTCACTTGAAAGCAAAATCTGGCCTGAATTGATGTGAGGCCTACTATGGGCTTTATGCCAGTTGGTGTGAATATCCAAATGTTTCACTGCAGATATAGCATAATTATTGAGCATTTGCACAAACCTCAGTGAAGCATCTACCTGAAACACAGTATATATAAACCTCATGAACTACCTACATCTTAAGATTCTGAAATCTGAAATTTTTCTGATCCAAATGTTGTAGAGAAGAGATTGTGGACCCAATTCATGGATGACAAAATTGGGGCTTTGAGGGGTTTAGAAACCTTCCCAAGGTCAAATGTCTTTAATGTCACTTCCCTCAAGAAACCTTATATAGACCAAGATTATTGGTGGGACTGGGGGCAATTGGTGAGGGTCACAGCCACATGCAGGCAAGGTTGGGAAATCGCTTTGATTTTCCAAATCTTAACTACTGTTCTGAATATAAGCAAAGATTATAAATGAAATAAAACCAGTCAAATATAAACAACTCCCATAGCATGATTTATGATAGCAAGAGAGAATTAAAAAGTCTGCACCAACACTTTTGGTGGCAGCACATCCTGAGTCTGGACAGTTTTAATCATTAAATGAGATCCATTTCTCTATAACTTATTCTCATTTGTCCTCGTCTTAGCATCTGGAGGACAGGGAGAAGAAATGAGGAGACTTTGAGTTGCTGGGTTTCTTTGGGAATTTTGATTTCAAGGAACAGAAAACCCACTCAACATGGCTTACAAAGAGATTAGGGGTGAGCAGGGCTCTTTGAAAGGATATGGAATCATCTTGGCTAACCTAATTCTGGACTTCCAGAATCTGGATTGTCACAGTTATTTTTCCCCTCCATCCCTTTCTCTGGTCTTTCAGTCTCTTACCTGTTCTTTATTTTGTTTTGTTTTGTTTTTCCCTGCACATCTGCTTCTTTCTTCTTTTTATAGACCAGATTCATTGGACAGGGCCGAGTAACACTCACTCACCATTAGGCTGACTCTGATCTTGAAGCCAGTTCCACTGTCCCCAGCCATTCGACTCTAGTTCCTTTCTTTGGGGTTTTGAGAAAGGGTATCTGAGACATGCCCCTGGCACAATTAGCTGGAACCAAGAGAACTTGGTTCTTATGCAAATATGGCCTCTAAGTTACTATCATTCAGCAGGTATATGTCCCTGGCTTACTTGCCTTTGATAGAGGAGGCAGTTATAAAGTAAGGACTTGAAGTGCCTTAAAATTACATTTTCAAATATCTGTGCTAGAAAAGGTAATGTCACTAGAAGAATTAGTGGCTCACTCATTTTTTTCCCGGAACAACAAAAAATAAACTCACTCCTTCTTTCATTTAATAAATCATCAACTATTGTATTCCTCCTAGGTGTTCTTAGATCTAAGGACTTCAAATATCTTTCATTACAACCTATTTTCTAGGAGTTATCCTCCAGTTTACCAGTGCTGCAGAAATAATGAATATAAACTTTAAAAATCTAGTTTTAACCTTAAGTGGAGCATCTGTAGTTATTACAAAGTATATATGACTATGTTTACTGATCATAAAAAGCTTCAGATGTTGCAAACCATTTCCGGATAGATACTGATTCGATTTGTAGACAGTTACAGATAATCTTTATAAAATTTTGCACCCATCTTTATTTTTAAGTTAATGAATGCTAGATCCACTATGGTAAAAATATGAAGGATTCCTTTTATGTTAAGAAAAAGTTTTCATGGGGCGCCTGGGTGGCTCAGTGGATTAAAGCCTCTGCCTTTGGCTCAGGTCATGATCCCAGGGTCCTGGGATGGAGCCCGCATGGAGCCCCGCATCCAGCCCTGCATCAGGCTGTCTGCTCAGCGAGGAGCCTGCTTTCCTTCCTCTCTCACTGCCTGCCTCTCTGCCTACTTGTGATCTCTGTCTGTCAGATGAATAAATAAAAATCTTAAAAAAAAAAAAAGAAAAAGAAAAAGTTTTCAAAGTCCATTCTATTCTCTATTGCTTAGACCACACGTGTATCAGCGCATCAAGGTCAGAAGAGGAAGATTCCGGATGCGCAGTTTGCTTTAACTTGTTTGGATGGGTCACAGATAGTTGCCTGCTATTTCTGAGACTTTGCTACCCCTACAGCCATGTAGAGAAGCTTATGTGAAATAGAAAGAAAAAAAGTTGATTGTTCTGGTCTCCTCTTTCTCTGGCTCAGTCTAAAGGTGAATGAAATCTTAAGAACAGGAAAAAAAATTAAATCGCTTAAATGGCCTTGAAAACCCACTTCAAAAAGCTAGCAATTTGTTACCAGGCATTCTCTCAGCCTTGCTGGTAAAAGCTTTTCTCTCATTCACTTGTTTATTTCCCCAAAGCTTAGTTTTGTCATTTAAATCAAAATGATTTAGATGAAGAACTTGATCAGAGAGAATAAATTTACAGGTTTTCTCCTGCACGGGATATCTTTATTTTTTAAGGTGATAAACTTAAAAATATGTTTGGTTCAATACTTGTGCTTCTCATTTCTCTTTCTAAATGATGGTGCGATGTTATGTCATCTGCTGGTAAATCACTGCAGCATTTCATTCCGGAGGTGACAGGATTCTTAATGGTCCAGAAAATGACACCACATATATCAATCTAAATACATCTCACCTGCACCCAGGTGCAAGGCAGTGTGGACTCTTAACTGATTTCTTTCCTATTTTCCCAACAAGTTTGGAAGGAACCGTTTAGTTTTGGGTTTGTTTGCTTAAAACGATTATTGGCTTGTCTCAAGGACTGAGGAGAGATGAAAGGTCAGAATACAATAAGTATGTTTATTTGATGCATGTGTGAGACTTGGCAAATTAGCTACACTGTGGGCCAGCAGCAATTTCCTGGTAGTTATGGTAGTAGTACTGAACTAATGTTGATTGAAGAAAACCTATAGCACGTAAGACCAGTAAAAAGTACTTCTCATAAATTTAACACATTCAATTTAATTGCCAAACAGCCTTTGAGTTAATGTGAGTACATGTCAGAGACCTGGAATGGGGGAAGTGGGTGATATTGTTCGATTTAGTAAGATTGCTCTCGCGTGTTAGTTGAACAACCAAAGCATGTAGCAAAATTGAAACCATGTTCAAATATGATGTTCCTTCTGCCTCATACACAGTGGGTACCAATCCAATCAAGAGTATGTGGTGACTATTCCAGAAAGGAAAAGATTCAACAGGAGAAGCCCATGTTCTGTGTGGAGACATGACCAAAAAAATCTGAAAAAGTTAAAGAGAAGTCCAGAGAAGGATCAACTTTGCAACAAAGTTCCAATAATACTGATGTTTCTTGTCTCAGCAATTTCACAACCACAAATTTTATGAATGTTTACAAACGCTTTCTTGCATGAATGTTCACTTCAGAAAAAAAGAGAGAGAGAGAGAGAGAGAGAGGAAACAACAGATATGCTCAACACTAGGAGATGAATAACTAAGTTTTGGCACATCTATATAATAGGCTATGTGTCACAAAAATCATTGATGCAAAAAACATTTAATGATATGATTTATTAAGTGATGAAATGAAGTTTATAGAGTAGTATGTACCATATTTTATCATTTTGGTGGAAACATATATGTCCTTTGTGATATTCATACATGACTACATGCATAAGTACAATTGTGAAGGGATAATCCCTAACATATTAACAGTGGAAATCTCTAGATGGTGAGATTATAAGTGATTCTCCCCTTCTCTTTGATTCTGTGCATTAATATTTTCTAAAATGAAGAGGACTCATTGCTTGTGTAAATAAGTTTAAAAATTTAAGATTGGGAACAAAGCAATATGTACCTTATGATCAAGCAAAGACAGAAAGGACACAGGGAACATGCTGGTAATGGCAATCTCGAGGGAATGGACCATGAAGGCTTTTATCTTCTCCTTTCACTTTTTTATATTGTCAGAGTTTTCCATAATAAACATATATCAACTTAGAAAAAACACTGGTAAAGGTGTGGATAGTCTACATTCCTCTAATTTAACTGACCTAAACTTAGCAACCCATGGTAACTATAAAAATAACAAGGAGGGTTAACAGTAAGATCTTGGAAGAATTGAAAGGTTACTTAGCTTAAAGATTACTTAAGATCTTAAAGGCATCAACAAGGATATGATGACACCAAAGGCTGTTAGTGCTCAGCCTTCCCTGAAGTCTCAAGTTACAAGGGTAGTTTCTTTTTTATGTGACTTTAACTTACTGGGCAACAAACAGTTCACATACCTATGACTCATTTGATATTACATTAGGGGAAGGACTGATGCAAGATGTGTGACATGACAATGAAAAAGAACACAAGATATAGCCCTTGACCTTGAGGAGGTTACAATTTGTAGAGGCAAGATTTGACTACAATAATGATTAGGGTTTTATGGGTGGTTTATGGAAATTAGTTATATGAGGAGGGCATAATTATATAGCATTTCAAAATGACAAATAAACAAGGACATATAAATATAGCACAGACAAGAGTGAGGAAAAAAAGGGATCATGAAAGCCAAAGGTTACCTTGAGGAAGTTCACTGAACTAAAGTCAGTTATAATAGGGTAAATTGAATTTAGAACAGTTGATGGGACATGGTTAGGTTTGGAATTACAGACAAGATGCCAAGATTCACATCAGTGTGAATATAATTCATTCCTCTGTAAAACAAACATTTACTGCATACCCTTTCATTCCTTTCAATCTAGAGATTTGAGGTAATGTGCCAGCCAATATCAATATCACAGACTCATCCCCCAACACTTCCATTTTAATTTAAGGAGCTAAAAGAAATTAATCTTAAAACAATAACAGATACCTTTCCTAACTAAATTCTGGAATGAATTCATTCATACATTAATATTGTATTGAGGGGGCACCATGGGCTCACATGGTGCTAGTCTTTGATGGATCGAAGTGTCTACCCTCATGGAGTTTACATTCTGGTATGTGTATGTGGTGAGATGTATAGGAAACAAATACATGGCTATGATGTATGCTTTCTGTGATCTGCACAATGGAAGAAATGAAGTAGGATGAGGTTAAGGTGATCATGATGGGGGTCAGGTATATGATTGCCTAGAAAGGTGAATTTAAGCAGAGATCTGAAGGAAATGAAGAAGAAGTTGGCTGAATGTCTTGGAAAAGATTATTCTAAACAGGGTGAACAGCAAGAAAGAAGTCCCTGAGCTGGTGGTGTGATCTGCAGGTTCCAGGAACAGTAAAGAAGAGTTGGGTGACCAAGGGGGATAAAACCGTAGGGAGTAGGGGCTCCTTCGTGGCTCAGTGGGATAAGGCCTCTGCTTTTGGCTCAGATCATGGTCCCAGGGTCCTGGGATCGAGCCCCGCATCGGGCTCTCTGCTCAGCAGGGAGCCTGCTTCCCTCTCTCTCTGCCTGCCTCTCTGCCTACTTGTGATCTCTGTCTGTCAAATAAATAAAATCTTAAAAAAAAAAAAAACTGTAGGGAGTAATGTGGGAGGTAAATACAGAATTCAGCTTTCATGCTGAATGGGTTAGGGAGCCATGAGGATAGTATGGAGAAGACAGACTTGATCTGACTTGGATTATAAGAGGTTTTCTGTAGTTGTAAAGGGTGCAAGGATGGGGACACAGTGGAGGTAGGGAAACCAGCTAGGAGGGTCTTATATGGAAGTCTGGACAAGACATGATGGTAGCTTTGACTACTTCAGTAGCATTGAGGGTGGTGAGAAAAGATCAGCATCCAGATGTATGTGTCAGGAGTTGCCCATGAAAGTGGGGTATCAGGAAAGAGGTCAAGGAGGACTATAAGGATCTTGATCTAAACAGTTGAAAACTGGATCTTCCATTATTAAGATGAATTAGGGAGAAAGAAATTTTGTGCAACCTCTTAAAATGAAGCTAAAGACTTTGAGGGCATTTCCAGCAAGACACGTTGGGTTGCTCTTTGAAGTCCCCATTCAGTAGCAGTGTTCATAAGTTCTGGCAAGGGAGTACCTGCCTGAGCCTCTGCTCTAGTCCCCCTACAGCTATGACCTTTGCATGGGGCAAGGAGTCCATGACACCAAGAAGATGTGCCCATTCAGACCCCACCCTTCTTTTAAAACATGCTCCAACTAATCTGAAATCCAGAACTCCCTGCCCAACTGCCCTAAACCCACTTTCAGGATTGGTGGGCTTCTTCTCATGATCCACCCTTCTGGGAAGGACCATATCCCAGTATTTGTCCCTCTCAGCTGTTGGCTGATGTTTGCAAGTTGTTTGGATGGTGCTTATACATGAGGGCTTGGGTCTCCACACTGGTAACCAAGAGCCCATCCAGGAGCAGCCAGATGCTGGGATAAAAGAAGGGAAGGGAAGCAGGCTAGGTGCCACAGCTGGGACAGGGCTCACTTTCTCCAAGCTGTCAGCTTAGAACTCTAACGAGTCAGCCTTCCAGATCATTATAAGGGTATATTTGCCAAGGTACGAGACAGAATTAATTTTCTTAACAGCTCGTGAGCTTGATTTAGAATATAAATTTTCATATTTCACTGCATATGCATGTTGCTAGGTAGGTGTGGGAAACTTACAGATGGAATAATATAGGGTCCTTGTCTTTAAAAGTGTTTGAGGATCAGTCCTCTGCCCCCCCATTGTTAAGTCTCCTACCTTAGGAGACACCGAAGCACTCTAATGCCATCGTGGGACAGTTACCTGCTTATTTCTCCGGTAGTCTTACCAGTCCGTGAACTCCCAGAGGGCAGGAAGAACAATGTAGCCCCTCCATAACTTTGTAGAATCCAAGCTGGTGGGCAGTGTTTATGGGGGAAAGGAAGGGGAGGTAGGGCTGGGAAGAAGGAAAGAAAGAATTGATGTGATTATCAAAGATCTAGGAGGAAAGATTAGACACCACAGTGTCATTCATAATGGGAGGGACAAAACGATGTGTGCTCTGGGTGAAGTATGTTACATGTTAAGGCAGTTCAGCAGTGAAAATGGGCCTTTCGTGTATCCTGCTCTGGCAGTTCAGTGGCCAAAGCACATGGCTGACCTCGGATAAGTCAGGTAACCTACCTACTTCTGGTTCTCCATCTGTGAAATGGGGCTAATAATACCTCACATGAGATAATATATGCAAAAACTCTTTTACTTTTCCAGAAGAAAGACACTCTGTTAACCTAAGGTATTATTATCATTCATTTTAACTTGGAATAGCATCACCCTGTCATTTTTGATCCCATAATTACAATACATCAGGTAAGCACAGATTTTAAAATCAAGGGAGTACTGTACAATGATCGGAGACAGGAAAACTTTGTCACATAAGAACAGCCCTGACAACTTCAAAAGTGCCTTAGGACTGCATCTATTTCCATATTAATGCAAGCCACATACATCATTAAAGAGAAACGCAAACGTGGAATATTTGTTAGACCGTGCCTTTTATTTGACAGATACACAGAAATCATCTGGGCTATGTAGGAATGGGGAACTACCGGCAACAAGCACTCCTTCCTGAGACAAGGGAGCCAGAGTGCTTTGTTTTTAAAGCCGTGGCTTTCCCACTGCTCAGCTGGGACAATCGGTGGTCTCTGAACCCAAAGCAAAATTTGAAATCTAGCCATATTCAGTCTGTGGTCCTCTTTTAAATGAAACATTTGTATAGTTCCTTCTCCGAGGTTTTTGAATGTGGCAATTTTTAGAAGCTATAAGCATTGCTTATAGCAATGCCCTTTCTTTAAAAAAAAGAAAAAATTAGAAAGCTTTAGCCAAAAATGCTTTCTTTCTTTGTCTTTGTCCCTGTAAGGGCCTACAGATTTCCATTAAATGGGGCAAAAAAAGAGTAACAACTGGGAGACCTTAGTTGTTTGTTGTTTTTTGGTTTTTGGTTTTTTTGCTTTTTATTTAAGATTTTATTTATCTGAGAGAGAGAGAGAGAGAATGAGTGGTGGGCAGGAAGGGGGGAACAGAAGGACAGGGAGAAGCAGACCCCCTGCTGAGCAGGGAGCTGGATGTGGAGCTCTGTCCAGGACCCTGGAATCCGGACTTGAGCTGGTGGCAGATGCTTAACTGACTGAGCCACCCAAGGGCTTTGGAGACCTTAGTTTTATCCTGATCTGATGTGCCTTCAGTCAAGTGATTGGACCTCAGGTTTCTGATAATGTAACAGGCAAGGGTGGTACTAAAGTTTGGTGGAACTCTGGCTCACTCACCAAAGAAGGACAATGCTCTGTTTCAGGTCTGTGGGCTCACACTATGGGGATTAGAAGAAAAATGTCCTTTCCGGCTCCCTTTCAGTTTCCTCTGTGCACCACTCTTACCCAGCAGTGTTTTTTGGGTTTTTTGTTTTTTTTTTGAGTGTCAAAGGTTATTTCTGGAATCACCATCAATTTAAGAAATGACACCAGAGAAGTCTTCAGTTGCTTCTCTTCCTGGTGGAAACTGTAGTAGAGTGCTACGCAGCTTTAATTAACTGTGAGATGTCATTATCTTGGATGGAGACCAAGATGGAGTACTGGGGTTACCATTCTGGCATTCACTGCAGGGACCACACAGTAATGCCATCTGGGACGTTGTTCCTTGGACAAGATAGCAACACTGAGCTGAAGTGTGCATGGGTGGGGTGGAGCCACCTGGGTGGCTCAGTTGTTAAGGGTTGCCCTTGGCTTGGGTCATGATCGCAGGGTCCTGGGATCGAGTCCTGCGTCAGGCTCCCCGCTCAGTGGGAAGTCTGCTTCTCCCTCTCCCACTCCCCCTGCTTGTGTTCCCTCTCTCATGGTGTCTCACTCTGTCAAATAAATAAATAAAATCTTTTTTTAAATTTATTTATTTGTCAGAGAGAGAGGGAGAGAGAGAGAGAGCAAGCACAGGCAGACAGAGTGGCAGGCAGAGGCAGAGGGAGAAGCAGGCTCCCTGCCGAGCAAGGAGCCCGATGTGGGACTCAATCCCAGGACGCTGGGATCATGACCTGAGCTGAAGGCAGCCGTTCAACCAACTGAGCCACCCAGGTGTCCCAATAAATAAAATCTTAAAAAAAAAAAAAAAAAACTTGAAGTGTGCATGGGGGGGGGGTCTCCTCAGCAACCACTGTTTTCACAGGGACCCTTGGCTATGAAAGCCCTATACATGTCCTGCTCTGGGAATCCACCCAAGATGCTATAATGGGACCCTTTCATCTTTCTCTCTCTCTCTCTCAGTCTCGTGGGCAGAAGCTACTTACTCTTAACTACAACTTCTGGATAAATCATACATGCTAAGCAACTTGCCACCAGACCTGTCATGGCTCAGGGAACCAAGATTTTCCTTGGCCTGATGCATGGAAAAAACAAACAAACAAACAAACAAACAGTGGGCCAACTAGAGATACACACAGAGCTGAAAGCATCTCCTATCTCCCTGCTCCCCCTCCCATTTCTTCCCCTAACTTTCCTGTTGGTCTAAAATTCAACAACGTTTAACTGGCTTTGTGTTTAAGGGCGGTGGGGGAGGATAATGAGTCTGTTGATACTAATTGGGATTTTTCTTCTTTATTGATGACCCCAGAGATGGCCCTTGATTAGAAAATCATATGAGTAATAGAAATGACTCTTTACTTCTACCCCATATGGGAAGATTGGGGTAAAAATAGTCTGATGGTATAATTTAGGTATTCTCCACTGATCCAGACGCAAGATCCATTAAACTCATTATGTGCCAGACACGGTGGAAGGAACGTTTACAGGTATTATTTTCACAACCTTGTGCTGTAGCCTCATTTATAGGTAAGAAAACTCATGTGAGGAGTTAGCAAATGGCACAGCTGGGACTGGAAACTAGGACTTTTGATTCCAAGTTCAAGATACCCTTCCCACTGCACACATGCTGTCTAGGACAAATCACAATTCATTTGGGGGATGCCCCACTTTAAGGAAATAATTTTTCCCAGCAGCTGGAGAACAGATAGGAAGTGATGGTCATAAGGGGACAAGGATTAAATATTAGGTGAAGCACAAATAGGTCTGGGTGGCCTGGAGGTCAGTCTTTGTCCACGGATGCATCACCCAGAACAACACACATCTGACCTCAGAAGTCGGGATACAGTAACTAAATCTTTCTGTGTGGTTTTCTTGAAAGAGTTGCATATGAGTTTAAATAGCACAGCACACAGGGAAACATCCTAAAATTCCTAAGGACACATCCTCCTGCCAAAAGACCACAGGAGCAGCTCTCCCACGCATGTTCTCTCTGTGTGTTTTTCCCTCCATGCGTATTTCTCTCTGTGTGTCTGACTTTCTCTTTTTACCAGTGATCACCATGCCAACTGCCCCTCCTTCCTTCCCACCTAGTCATTCCACTTATGGACTTCACTCCCAACTCATGACCCCCACTTCACGCAAAGCCCCAAGAAAGGCTTGGGACTGCTATTAATCTCACAGAGAACAGGTCCTGGAATTTTTGTGGATAAAATTCTCCATCTCATTATATAGGTTAATAAGCTCCTAGAGCATGTTCAGATCCTATGAAATATTAACGACATGGCACAGAACTTACAGGCTGAAGATATCTTATGCTTATAGCATGAGGAGCCTTTGCCAACTGAGCATCAATCAAATTAAAATATTTCCCAATGCACAATAAAAATCTGCGGAATGTTTTTTGATGTCTAAGTGTCTGATACAGGAAGGAAATCTGGGGGAGTACATTTATGGCAACTTAAAAGAACACATAGTTAAGACTGAATGTACACATAAGCTCCTTACCAGGAAATCAATGGCATTATTGATTATGCAGAACAAAACAGAAAATCAAACTGGAAGTCAAGTAATAACTTAATAAAGTTAACATTTGGTAATAGCAGTTTTTTATAGTATCTGATGGACAGTAGTTCATATAAATGGCACTCACCTTCCAGTTCGGAACTTGGTGGAATCAAGTATTTTTCTAGGCACACAGCTCGAAAGCAAGGCTCCCACTGAAGCCTGCAAAGCAAGAGAGAGATTTGAACACTAGACCAAAGCTCTTCTGACAGAGTTTCTAATTTTAGGTGTCCCTCAAAAATAAACTCAGACTTAACTTTTACACCCTAGTGTCCTGCATCGACCTATTTATGTTAAAAATAACAGCCCAGGGTACTGAAGAAACCACAGAAGAGTTTCTTCCTTTTCTTGTGAGGCTTTCCTTTTATTCTTTCCTGTGCTAAGACATTTAATTGCTGCAGTGCTGCCATTTGGGGAGGGATACCTCCCTGGTCAGAGTAGCACAAGACAGAACCTGAAGCTTTCTGGCAAATTCAAAATTGTGCAGTCTTCCAGCTTCAAGCACCACCTTGCCCAGGCAAGTCCTCCACATCCAGATGTCCCACCTTCTTCCAAATTCCCTAAAATAATCCCCCAAATGGCTTCCATGGCCAAGGTTTACCAGAGTCCTAGTCCAACGCCACAGGGGCTCCGCTCTTTACAAAGTTGGTCAGGTCAAAGTTCCCATTCTTCCATTTTTGCAGGGATAGTCTAGAAATTTTTGTAACTATCAGACTATACATTTGGGAAGATCCAAAATTGTCAGATATTAACCATATCTTTTTTTTTTTTAATGCAGACTTTGGAAAATGACTGAGTTCCAAACTATAAAGAAAGTTTCCAGAGAGGAAGAAAATAAATCACAGGAGGTCAAGAAGATTGTCCAGTCATCAACCTAATCAAGGTATTCATCATTGTGGAGACCCGGGCTCTGGATTCCTAGCTCAGAGAATAACAGTCCTGACACTGTAAACTCCTAACAGTGGGGACTAGAGATCGTAGGCTGAATCCACAACCAATCTGAATGCCTTTTCATTTGCTGCCTTGCCTCACAACTGGTGGCAACCACGGGATGCAGAGCTAGGCACAAGCAGAAGTCTCCTGTGTGAGCCAGAAGGTCTGGAAGATTTTGTTTTCTTAATAAAAGGAAACAGTAGAACTTGCATCTGCCTTTTGCCTTGGCTCTGAATGCAGATTCTGTGCCTGGAGATGCAGCAACCATCCAGAGACCATGAAGGAAATGCCAAGACAACATTATCGAGCCAGGGAGCCAATGCCAGCAGTTGCCTCCTTCCACGTACTTTATTAGGTAATAATGAAAAGAAGCCCTTTTCATTAAAAGAAAAAAATACTATAACTAGGTGTGGTGATGGATGTTAATCAAATTTAATTAAAATAATCATTTCACTATATATACATATATAAATTATTATGTTCTACACCTCAAACGAATACAATGCTATATGTCAATTATATCTCAATAAATTTTTTAAATTGAAAAATGTATAAACTAAAAAAAGAAAGTATCTCTAGCTATTTGATGATGGTTTTGTTTTATGAGCTTCATGATGGTTTTGTTATATGAGCCAAGCTTATTCCTGGAATGGATATGATGTCCTATCTAGTGCTTAGCAAGATGTCTTACAACTAGCTGGGCAGAGTGGAAATGTAAGAAGGCTCCCTAATTATGCTTCACCCTGCTACTCCCGTGCCATTTGGCTCCCGAAATTTTGGAATCATGCACTCCACAGCCTAAATGGCACTCCCAACAGGATGGAGCACCATACCTCAAACTCTCCTTGTACCAAACCCAATCCCTCTTTTTCCCCTCAATCCGCTCTTTGGAGCTCCCAATTTCAATTCATGGCACCATAGTCTCTTAAATGTAGAAGTCAAGATGCAGGCACCATTCTCAACTAGTACTCTGCAGGGCTTAAACAGAGTTTCAAAGTCCTAGTTAGAGACCCACCCCTAGGCCAGAGTATTTTCTTTTTAAATCTGGAGACTAGTCACATAGTGAAGTGAGATAAAATACAAGGGGACTGGTGATTCTCTATATCACTACACCTTCTCCTGCTTCCATATCCTCTGATCCGAGGACATAAGAGAGCAAAGGAGAACAGAAAGATCTGGACCCTGCCTTCTGGCTCAGCCTGGGCCCACCCACTTCTTTGGCTTTGGTGAGGGAAGGAGTCTCTAGAGAGATGAGGGTAAGGCCAAGCATCCAGATCATCACAGGAAGACAGTAAGAAAACTCCTGTCAGGAAGGACCTGTGAGGACCAAAATATGAAATATATGTGTGGGTTTGGGAGTTTTTGTTTTGTTTTGTTGTTTTTGAATTATACACCTTAATTCTACCCACAGGACCACTATATGGGGTCTTTCCCTTCATGTACTTTTCAGCAATAGTTGGGTCTCTTTAATTGGAAGCCATGGAGACTCAACTCCAGTCAGCTCAAACAAGTAAGGAAGATGCTTTGGTTCACCTAAATAGCCCACTTAAATAAATAAAGGTAGGAGTGGGGCTGGTCTTTTGTCTGACTGGAACCTGGGGTCATAGTACTTCCCAAGCACACTCTGCCTGCCTGCTTCATTCTCTCAAGTCAGGAAGGCGCCTTCACACGTGGCCACCAGCTTCTCAGCTCGAGCCCAGAGAGGAAAAGGAGTCTCGCACCCTGCCTCAGTTCAAACAAATCCCAGGAAGAAGTCAGTAGGAGTTTTCTGGGGTCCTTGAGGCCAGCCTTTGTGATCATAAAAGACTATTTGCAGCTACTTGGTTTCTAAGATAAATATTCAGTATACTGAAGTAATGAAGTTTTTTTTTTCTTTAAGTTTTTAAGTTCAAACTACAAATCTTATTATTCTATCTATAAATCTAATAAAATTTTAAGGGGTACTTTACAATTTTGGCAATTAAGTTCCCTTAAACAGTCTAAACCACATTTATGAATGTAATATATACGATTTTCTTTTTAAGTACTTCAAATGCTTGACTAACAAGCAAAACTTTCCCAAGTACCTACGCAGTTCTTATAAATCTAATAAATTAAGCTTTTAAATATCATGACCCTAAAGTTCTCTTAAATCTTTCAATACTGTTTACAAACTTAGCCAACCTCTCTTGGAACTTTTAACTTTAAAGCTTGAGTCTGTAATCAACCACTTAATTAGTCATTTAAACGAGAATCACATGGCAAATTACAAGGTCGACTATGCCAGGATCTCTTAAACATTAAAAACACTTTACATTACAATTTCACTAGCAGGCATATAGGGGTTGTCTGAAATTCAACACAAAAATGTTAAAAGTGTGGGTTTTGTTTCATTTGCCCTCTCTGCAGTTAATTCTAAAACATTCCAAGGTTGGAAAAGCCTTACCTGATAAAAGAATAGTTTTATAATTCCCAGAAAATTGGAGCTACCTTCTCAACGGATGGCGTTTCTCATTACCCTCGGATTAAGGCCTAGAAGTGAGTTCAGGAGCTGATGAAGCTGGACATTTCTTGCCTTCGTCGCAGACACCCTGCCGCTTCCTCAAACAGCCACCGGGAGGCGCTGCGCCGGTGACCACAAATGGGGTTCCTTTGGCTGAATGGAGTTCCCTGAGGACAGCTAAACGCTTACCTAATTCATTTGTAACTTCCTTCTTCTGTTTCACGGGATCTGAATCCAGGGATTCGCTAATCGAGCACCCAAATTGCTGCATCACTCGATTGGATTCCACTAATCTAATTAGAGTTCGTTCCATTTTGTCGCATCTCCCATGAACTACAGCTGCGAAGGCCATTTGACAACAGAAAGAAAGAGACCTCTGGCGACTTTGGTCACATGCCCATTCATGGGGTCAGGTGAGCCAAATGCCTGGTCATGGGCCTTATGTTCGTGGGTGCGCAGAGAGGGTAGAGAGAGAGGAGGGAAGCAATGACGTCGACTGCTCTGACCACCGTGAGCAGCCTCCGGCCCTGGCTCCCCCGTCACCCACCTTCTCCCGAACCTTCCTCCCGGGTGTATCCCAGATGCAAATCCACTGTGCATGCTCTTCTTCAAAAATCCTTCCGTGGACTTCATCTCCACTTGCTGATCATGACCAAGATCTATTAGTGACCTTTCTTGATGTTGCCACCAGGCCCCTTTTCATCCTCATCTCCTGACACCTTTCCTGTCATTTCTTATCCTTTGATCCTTCTAACAGATATAATTTATTGCCCCATCTGTAATGTAATGCTTTATGGTACTCTATATATACAATGACCTTGTACACCTTTCCATCCTGTATAGGCCAGTCCTTCCACCTACAAAAAGTCCCTTTTTCCTAGTGTTCGCTCCCTGAATTCCTGTTCACACTTCAGGAATCCATTTCCCAGCCCCTCCCTGCCTTAGTTGTGCCCTCTTCTGGGGTTCCATGGCACCTCTGGGCTCTATTGTAGGACCCATCATAATGTTTGGCAATTATTTGTCAGCCATACCCACTTGCTAATTAGACCATCAATTTCTTGAAGGCAGGTTTGTTTATGTCTTATTTTTCTTTATTTTCGCTGGCACCTTCCACAATACCTGGCATGTAGGTGATCTCAGTAGAGTTCTCCTTTATGAAGCCTCTAGAACGAATATAACTGAAACGTGGGACTAATGAACACAAATTCTAGTTACAATGAAAACTCATGACTGTGTGTGTGAGAGAGAGAGAGAGAGACAGAGGGAGGGATGGAGGGAATTTTGGAACCTTAGTTCAGTCAATGAATGACCACCCAACCAGTAGAAATCTTAAAATCCTTAAAGGCACAGGCAAATGTGGGGATATGGAATATTCGAGGCCTTTTCAATCCCTTCTAAATAATAATAACAAATACTTAAATGGTGCTTATACGATGTGCCAGGCATTATTCACCATATAGTAGTTAATTTACTCCTTACCAAAATCCTAGGAAGTAGGACTACTATTTTCTGCCTTCTAAAGAGAAGGAATCTTAAGTGACAGAGAGGTTATGTAACTTACTTATGCCTCTAAATAGATTCAGTTTACCTGTTTGAACACTCAGCACTCTATGAGCTGGAACCGGGTAGCAACAAGCCAAGAAGTAAAGACGACGGAATAGAAAGGATGATGCAGAATCCAGGAAAAGAGGATGCTTCTGAGGGAGAAGACATCTTCCTGAGGCTATTAATATCATTTGCTGTCTGTGGTCCTATCCGAATGAGCATATTTAATGTGGTTAGGGAACCCACCTAATTGCCCATAGATGGGGTCCAGATCTTAATATTTGATCATATCCATTTACAACAGCCCATTGAGGGCAGCTGTCTTCTCGTGGGTTTGCCAAGACAGTTAGCCATCCCATCCATTCTCACCTAAACAAGAGGATTTATAGTGAATTTACTGAATTAACTAGTTTAAACTGGAATACTGTTACATCAGCAAAGATCAGCTTCCCATAGTGGTGCCCTTGCCTGACTATCAGGCTCTCTCCAGACATCATCTTGTCAGGCCATGGCTACACTGTCACTAACCGCTCTCTGTCTCCACCGGGGTCAAGCTAAGATGGAATGCCAGAGATTGAATGGATCCACATTTCTGGCTTGAAGAACTCCCGTCTGTTTCTTTGTTTGAATCTGTTTTAGTTTCTGCAGAACTGAAAGGTTGTCACTCCAACTGATCATTCTTTCAGTGGTCAGTCCAAGCTTGTGATACAATTGTTAGCAAGTAAGGCAGGAACAGGAAAGTTGCTCTTGGCTGGACTTCTGGCAGCAGGGATGCTCCGGGATGGGTTTCTGCTCCTGTGACATCAGCTGGCACCATGAATTGACATGTGAGGCAGGGAATTAAGATGATAGAAAATGAAGAGAGAGCTCGAGAACAATGTCTTCCTGTTTTAATCATGTGCTGGCTCATGTCCCTATCGTCTCTTTAGTTTGAGAAACAAGGCCATTTCCCTGGTTACAAATGCAGGGTGGATATGCCTCCATGGGTTGTTAGGATGATGAATGCCAAGTACGTGTGTGTGTGTGTGTGTGTGTGTTTGAAGGACCTGGGCAGATTTCTTTAATTAATAAATGTTTTAAACTGCTAGCTGTGCTATTATACTTATAACTCTACAGATTCTCTTATGCATATTAGTTGTCAGTCCATTTTGAACGTATGTTGCTTGTAAAATGTGTGGGGCAAATATTTTATCCCCTTTTGGCCCTCAGCTACTTCATCTGTGAAATAATGCATTTGATACAAATTATCTCCATGGTCTCCTCTAGCTTTATAGTTCCAGAATTTGAAATGACCAATAATTACTTGTTGATGTGTTATAAATGCCTTTCATTTGCAATACATTTGATGTCCAGGGACTAAATGACACTCCCCAGGGGAAGAAGAAAGGATGTATCATACTATTAGCAGTTGGTTGTTTATTCATCTGTTTTCCTGATGAGGATGTTACCCCAAATCAATGGGTAGTAAAGGTTGCTGATCAAGCGCAAGGTAATAAGGTAACTCTTCTGTTAAAAGGAGACTAAAAGCAAGGATGAGGGTCTCACCACTTTCTCTAGTCTGGACATGTTCATCACCTGGAGCTTGGAACATGTTCTTTGGACAGGGCATGTTTGGATCTCTCCCCAAAGCTTTCTCTGGAATGGGTGAGTATCCTTCTAGAATTCAGTCCTCTCCTTTATTTCCCTGATTAACTCAAATTCAAAGTTGACCTTCTGTTTGCTAGGGACCTTTAGCAAAACACCTATAATGGCTTATGCAATGGTTCCATAATATGCTAGCCTCTTTGCTGGTCAACATGATGTGATTACTTAGTCTTATTAGCAAAGTGTCTTTGATTCTCAATGAGTCTGATTCCAGGGACAGAAATTAAGGGCACAAGCATTCTCCTGGAGCACGAGCCGCTATCTTCATTAGTTTGGCTGCCCTCTCTGCTCTGGACTTCTGCTTTATACACTTCTCACAACTCTGACACCTCTGTTCAATAAGTCTTGTCATTCTTGGCTAATAAAATTGGTCTCATGCCAAGTCAACCATTCTCTTAAACCCTGGGAGTCCCATCTCATCATGTCTCCCTTTTATCACTGAATAAAATGCTGTACTACTTGACCAGCTCTGAGTATGTGCTTCATTGTTCTGTCCTCCAAAGACAACCCTCTCCCAGCATAAGACTGGGTCATTTTCTCAACTATGATTTTGCTGCTTCTCACTTTCCTACAGTTAAGGAAGTTTCTAAAAAGAGATTTTTTGAGATGTGTGGCTCCTTATTCCCTCTAAACATATTTGATCGCTAAGAAAAGAATTCGTACTCTTTATAAGCCCATCAATTTGCTTAAGAACGTCATCTTCCACTGGGACACCCTTGCTTCTTATCAGAAGAGTCTCATTCGGCATTACAGACCAGATGTTCAGCATCTCACTCTGCATCCCCCGTTACCCTGAGAGCCGGGAAATCTGTGTTGTTTAGTCTCTTTTGCCATATTGCCAACTGGATTTTTCAAATTACATGTATTTAAATATGTCTATATAGATACATAGATATGTTCAGTGTAATGTCATATGTGTATTTTGTGTGTGGGTTGTTTTGTTTTGTTTTGTTTTTGGTTAATTTAATGCAGATTTTTTTGGTTCTTTTCCTTTTTCTCAGTTCTCCTGTCTCCCCATTCTACCCACCATAGTTCCTGCCACACCATTCCCCTCTATCCAGCTCCTGTGTCTCATTTTAACCACATAGTATAGATCCTTCTACATTTCTCCATGTTTATGTGATTGTATACAAATGTGAATATTCCTATATAAACATGCAGGAATAGAGGTTCTATTAGCCAGGGTCTCAGCAGGAAACAGATGGCAACTTCCAATTAAGATTGTTCAAGAGAATCAAATAATGGGATTGCTTATAAAAGTGTGAATAGGTATCAAAAACTAGAAGGACTGAAGCTGTACCTCAGAGCTATTAATATCCCTAAGACTAAAGGAAGAAGGGGAGGAAGTAGTTGCCAGAAAAAGAAAGCTCTAGAGAAGGGGCTGTCTCGAGCAAAACTGTGACATTCAGTGATTCTGTCTGACCTACCTCTGGATGGTGCTTCTGACTGGCTGAACCTGACAGAAAAATCATTGGTTTCAGAGCACCCACTGGGTTGGTCCACAAGGTTGGCCTCTCAGGGTGCAGATCAGAGTGGAGAAGGTAGGAAACAGATGTGCAGGGGAGTAACAACAATATCCAGTGTAGGACTATCTTTGTTGTTATTTTTTTTCTTAAAATGGGATTATAAAAAAATAAAAAACATATATGTAAATGGGATTATATTGTTCATACTTTTGCTACAACCACCGTTCTCCACAATACTTGGCAGATATCCTTCCAAATTAAATGGCATAGTTTCCATTTATTCTTTCTAGTGGCTGCATCAGAGTCAATTGACCTGCAGTCTTCAAACTCAACTGTGCACATCAGAGGCAGGAAAGAAGTTTCTAGTGCCTGGGCCCAGAGCAGAGAATCCCAGAGCTGCAGATCTCCCAATGTAGGGCACCATTTTGCTGTGGGTCCCTACCTTTCCTGACCTCCCAGCTCAGTAAACACTGAGGAACTAAGCCCAGGAGGTAATTGATGGCAGTCAACCTGAAGCAGAGGCAAAGCTTGTACTCCTTGGGGTAAAGAAGGCATGACAATGGGAAATACTGTCTAGAAGAGCATTAACTGGACACCTCTCTGTATACAAAGGTGAATAAAGTAGACAGGGTTTGGCTTCAGGTAGCTCACAAGAGAAGCCTCTATAGCAAAGTCAAGAACAGAATAACAAAACAGTAACAACTGTTTATGGAGTTGGCCAGGTCTTGTGTAAGGACCTGGCACCTCCCATATATTATCTCATTGTATTCAATCTTCACTTCTCTATGACAGTGGGCACCTTCCTCACTTTGAAGATGAGAACAGTAAGGCTCAGAAATGCTAAGTAGCTTGAGCAAGTCACACAGCAAGTGGCGGTCAGCATCAGGATTTACATCAAGGTCCATCTGATCTGTTTTTGTTTTCATTCAACAAGAATGAATTCAGTGCCTCCTCTGGATGTGGTAATGCACTGTGTGTCCAAAGTATGTTTCTTCTACTGTACTTTGCTACCTTTCCCCTCTTCTACCTTATTTTTGAATAAAAGTTAAATATCTTAGGGTGGTTCTATGTACCTATTCAAATGAAAAAATGAGAGAAAGAGAGAAGGAGAGAAACTGAGGGAGAGGGACTAAATGGACATCTCATAACACGAAACACTTTTTTCTCTAAGGAAAAGTATTGCCAGGTTGATTTATACACACAGTTGTCCCATATGGACCGGCTTATGTGGATAAAACTAGAGCTGTGTGTGTATGTGTGTGTGAGAGAGAGAGAGACAGAGACAGAGAGAGGGAGAGAAATTTCTGGAAGCTTTTGAGAAAGACTATTTGGGCATAAAGTAACACTGAATAAGTGAGCAAACTTCTGTGGTTTTAACATTAGTAAAAAAGCTCAAAAGTATCCATTTTTTTCAATGTTGTGTGGGAGCACACACACATTCTCCCTTGGATTGTGTCATGTTATCAGCTACACTCTTCCAGATTTCTGTTCTCCTAATCTCTGTCAGTGTAGGTTGCAATAAGTGGTAAACTATTAACTTCCAGTGGCAGGAAGCTTAAGTTACAATGTCAGCCCTGCTCCGTGTAAAATTTGCAAATTGGATTCCATGAGAACAATCCCTTTGTCTGGCTGAATCGTGCTGCAGGATTGGGAGGAATTGGGCAGGAAGGTTCATTCAGCCCTCTGGATCCTTTATAACCTTCTCCTGCTTTATGAGCCTTAGACCCAGATACTGAATGGGCAGACTCCACTGTGGTCAACCCCATATTCTTTCCTTGTCTTTGGCTGGGTACCACAGCAATGCAGAGGACCTGTGGGAGGAATGGTGCCAGCCAGTATTCTATTCTGTCACTATGTTCCACTGGGTGGCAAATAGCTTTGCCATCAATATGGTTGGAGACAGCAAGACAATGCAAGCTGAAGGCAGCTCAGGGGAGGAGAAGCCAATGCTGGGGCCTCAGGAAGACACCCTGAGTCTGCCCAGGAGTCACCCAGCTGAGAAAATGATCTGATTTTAAAGTCACTGATAAATTCTTTCCACTTAATCTTTATTTAAGGAACAATGTTAATTAGCTGTGACTATCTTGCGTAATTATCTTATAATAGGATGGGTATTGAATGCTGATAAAGGCAATCTCAAAAGGCAGTAGTGGGTTTTGCTAGTTTCAAGTATATTATTTAAACAAAGGTGAACATGGTGAAATTGTTAACCATTAACACTGTTATCCATGCTTCAGACTGAAACTGGGAGTTAAAATGATGCTTACGGGAACTTCCTATGTATTCTAGGTGCCTGGCAATTATCTCTCCTGTGTTTCCAGATGCACTTTTTAAAATAAGGAACATATGTTATTACCTATCCACCAATCAAATAATCAGGAAAATATTTATTGCAGACCTGTGATCTTCAGGTTGTGGACAATACACAAAAAATAAAAGATATGGCCCTGTATCCCCTTAAAGAGATCACTATTTGCTTACAAGGTGTGGAGTGTGTTTGCAAATCTCAGTTAGAGGTATGTAAGGAACTATGGAATTGATTTTGGCTGTGTCCGGGCATTAATGTTTACCTGTGATTCCCACCACGACTTGAGAACATGGTCAAGTTGCATGTTGCAGATAACTATAATACTAAAGGCCTCCATATTTCTGGGAACATTCAGCTTTTAAATAAGACTTAATTTTTTATTTGGAAATCATGTCAGAATTGAGTTGCAGAAAGATCCCAATAGGTGGTAATAATAGGCTACACCTAACAAGGTTAACTGTAGAAGGATTAAACAGGAGGGTCCCCATTTCAAAGGAGTGCTGAGATTCCAAGCTCTGTGAGGCCAGAGACCGTAGTGCATGACTTCACCTGGGGTCAGCATCTCTAATGCCCAGCAGTGTTTCTGACATAGTTGACACCAAAAAATTTGAGGCAGGAATGAACCTGCCCAAGTTATGCAGCTAGTAAATGAGAAGCACTAAGATTTCAAGGGGTTAATTCTGGAGGCACAAAGAAGGTATGTTTAATAAGGTAAAAGAGCCTAGAAAAAGACATGCAAAGCAAAGAGGCTTGGTTAAAGGAGAGGCTTTAAGCGTACTTCTTGGTGTTTCTCCATGAATGGGTTGACCCATGCTGGACTGAAACCCCATCACTGAGTAACCAAATCAACTATTTGGTTCAGGATTGGTTTTTTTGGAATGAAAGGGAAGAGAAGGAGTATGAGTGCAACTAAGATGCAAAGGGTAAGTCTTCTTTCTTTAAACTTTTATTTCCACCCTATGAGTATATCTTATGCATATAAGTGTAATATACTGCAACATTAGTGATAACATAAAAATTTTGAACAGTTTTCTCAAGAGGGAAACCTGATAGTTGATTGGGAAAGAGGCAGCAATTTGGGTAAAGGCAGGGAGGATGGAACAGCCCAATCGTGTAGAGTACTACAAGCAATTTGGTGTGGCAACAGGATAGGGTACCTGAGCTGTGAGAGTGGGATCTGAGTCTAGAAGAGCAGTAGGGAGAAAAAGACAAAGAGTATTTGGCTCAGCTAAGGAACGTGTACTTGATGCTGAACGAATACTAAACAGAATGGGTAGGAGAAAACTAATAAGGCATGACTAGGAAAGTGGGAAGATAGAGAAGAAACCTTATAGAAGTTAAGGGCGGGTTAACTTTCAAACAGAAGGTTAAAGCTGTGGTCGGTAGTGTCAAACGCCCCACCATGGTCAAACACGATAATATACATGAAGGTCATGTTTAGCAGTTAAGAAGTCAGTGATCTCTGTTCCTTATTTTCAGTGGGGAGAGGGGAGCACTAAGATCCTACAATAAGAAGTACATTTCACATGGCAACCCAGCGTGCACATAAATACATAAATCAAAGAAAATTTTCATGGAATAATATTTATTGTTACCATGTGCAGTGCATTCTGTCATTCTTTCTTTTCTGCTCCACTCTATTTAATTTTAAAATTTTAGTTGACATCCACTAAATTGATTTCCCACAGAAATAATGGCCAGTGACCAATAATTTGGAAACAACTGTGTTAGATTACGACGTAACTGTATTGGAATGAAGACTAGGGCAACCAAGGCAGATTATCTGGTGACCAAGAATAGTGATTTTTTCTGTTGTGTGTATCTGTTTTTATATATCCAGTAAGCTGGATTTGACTTTGCAAAGCCAAGATAATAACACTTATATATGTAAGTATAAAGTTAAATAAGAATTCTATTCAGTGCCGTCTCCACTTCAGTCTCCCAAACCTTTTCTAGGAATATGTTTTAAAAACCATTCATACCAGTAATAGTAAAATTGCTTCACGAAACTTCCTGTCTGAAAGCACAGAAGCAATACCCAGTCACAAATATTTTGCAGGATTGTGGAGTGTAGCAAGGAGGGAAGGAAAGCAGGGTGTCTTTAGTTCAGATAACAAAAAACGAAAACAGCTCCCTTGTTCTGGGGAAGACCATGAGTGCTTCCCCTCTGTCTTGGAAAGGAATAGAATTCGGAGAATACCCCTAAGTTGATTCACCTAGGATAAGAATCAGAACACATTTAATGAAAATCTTGTGATGCATATGCATGTTTTCTATCTTAGAGGTTGAAATGTTTAAAATAAGAATTACATTTTTAAAATAATTACTTACCTCCCTATTAAGAATTTTGCAAAGTTAATTAGATCTTCTTTTATGCCGTTGCACACCCAGGTCATATTTAAAACCTTCTAGCTGCTCCATGTGGGGAAAAATATTTTAAGCAAACACCTATATTTCATTAAGTTTGTTTGAGATAGTTTTGTTAGAGTACTGGGTCGGTATATTTTCTCAGTTTTTAATCCTGAAAAAAATGTGATTATCGTCATCTGACTGTAGAGTTCAATAGATATACACTTTAGAGTAACACCTTTGTACTACTCTTCTTAAAACTTTACTAATTATAAAATAAGTTTGCTTTGTTGTAACGCATCCCAAAAGTTCTAGAGGTTTTAAAAAAAGTAAGTTTTCAGTTTTGCCTGCAGGAAAGTTGTTTCCTAATATGTCTCCAAATTGAGTGATATCCTAAAATTACATCTTGAATGAATGAGATTTAACGTAAAAGATTAAACCTTCAAGTCCTACATAAACTCTTCCCGGACAGGATGGGGCAGGCCTGCACTCAACAGATAATAGAATCTTTTAACTGACTTCTACAAAACAGAAGGATTAATTGACACTCGTCCTTGCCTCTGAAAAGCACGCAGAGCAAAGTCACCTAGCCTGGAGGCCTTCTCCAGAGCAGCCCTGCACTTCTGCTCTCGGGACTTACTCCTATTCGGTGAAGATAGGCTTTCCTTTGAACCCTACCTGGCCAGTTACACTTAGTATTACTGTTAGAGGGGAATTCCTTCTTCTTCTCCCCACTTCCTGAGTCCTTAATGAGGGATTTTCCTCAAGCACTCTCCAGACCTCCATGTCCTTTTCATTCACTCTGCCCTCCACCCCTAGGGGAAGTGGAGTAATTTACAAATAGTACAGTTGGGAAGAAAAACTTTGGCTCAGCTTTGCCTTTATCTCTCGGATAAACATGTTTCATTTTGCTTACCCAGGTCCTCAGTCCCCGTGAGATATGGCCGGCCCAAGTCCAGTGTTGTCTGGGACCAGGTGGTTAAGTCTTGACCTAATTCCTAGTTGTAGTGCTAATTGGCTAAGAAATCTAAAGCCCAGTCCTTCAATCTGGCGTCTAGCTTTATAAAACTGATATTCTGACTTCAATATTTGCTCCTTGTTTTACTTTCAATTTGTTCAGAACCTGGGTAGGAAAGAGGGGTGCTAATTATTGAGTCCCCTTTTGTAGATACCAATAATTTTAATTACCTTATTTAATCCAATATTATTTAAATTGATGAGACATCGTTAAAGTTGTTTCAACTAAGTTGAATTCACTGGAAAGACTTGACAAAGGCAAATCATTTAATAAATACTATTGATTTAAGTGTAAGCATGACACCTGTACAAGTTTGTTAAATATTATAAAAATCTAGGATTCTTCATTCGTATTACTTCTCCAGTAATTCTCCCTTCAATTTGAGCCAACTGAAACTGGAGCTCATTTATGATGCTTTGGATGGTGTGTTTTTTTATAAGACAAACACAGAATTCCAAACTTTTCCAAACCAAAAGAAAAAGGCCTTGATACTTCATTTAAAAAAAAAAAAAGACAAAATTTACATATGTATATGTTTTAGTTAAACAAAATCTTTAAAGTATTTATCTTTTTTTTTTCACAATTTCTCTCTTAAATCAACTTTTTAAAAAAATTCTTTTTTGTACCAGAAAACTTGTACTATAGTTCTTGTTTAAAAGCTTCTATAATTTGGGGGGCCCCTAAGGCCCTTTGAGAATTCAGTGAAAGGTATGGATCCCTTCTTCCCCTGGAGAGCCCAAGTCCACAAAGCCACAGCTCACAGACCCTATGAAGTCTATCTTTGATGGAGTTCCAGGAGAAATTTCCCATTTCCAACTGTTATTTGATGGCTAGGCTAAAATTTGCCAACATTGCAGGATAGGCATCAGATAAAATAAATGGGATCTGAGGCCATAGAAGGAGGAATCTGTCACTCACTTTATTCTGATCTCATCTGCCCATATTTCTAGACCACTGTTTGAAAGTCAGTTACCATATTTTCAGACGCATACTCAAAAAATAAAACTTATGTAGGACACATGGCTAAAATAATGCAGGAGGTAGAAACTATGCCAAATGACCAGGGCTGAGGAGGTTTAACTTGAGGAAAAATGACTTAGGAATGAAGGGAACAACCCCGGGTGAGAGGGGCCTGGCTTGAAGGTGGAGGCTGCTCTGTGTTGTTTTACAGGTAGAAAGTGGAACAATAGGAAGAGTTACTCCCAGACAGGTATGGGCTTTGTTCAAGAATCCCTTCATCTGGAGGGAAGAGGGATTAATTAACTAATCAACAAGCATTGATAAAGAGCCTAATCTCATCTCAAGATTTTAGATTGCCTACCTCTTAAATGAGATATGAATTCATTTTAAATTAGCCTCTGAAGTTCTGAAAAAACAAATGTACTATGTTATAAAGATTGCTTTTTCATTGGCATGGATAAGTTATACATTTTTATTTCACTTAAAAATGTTACATAAATATTTCAGTGAGAGGCTTCTATAGTATTACATTGATTTTCCTGTTATTGTGTTCTTGACTTATCTGTGCAAAAGAATTTCTTGATTTTGCCCCTTTTTCCTAGGCAATCTTTAAGAATAATGAAACAGGCTAAATTTTCCTTTGGAAGCCCATCCATCTTTTGACCTACATACTAATCTGTTGTTTCTTCCTATCCTATCCCAATTGTCATGGAAAAATTCCCATAAGGAAAAAGGGTGGGGATTTTAATTTTTAATATTTGAGTTTGCTGGAGAAAATTGGATGATAGATACTAATAGTGCATCCCCAACCCCCTCCTGCTTCTTTCTTCTGCTTTTTTCCCTCTTTCCCTGTAACTTGTATCTGAATCTTTCCAGAATAACTATATAATCAAGACTAGGTATGTAATTTGCAGAACTCAATGCAAAATGAAAATGTGGGATCCTTTGTTAAAAATGATCAAGACTTTCAAGATGGCAGCAACATAGCATTAAATCAAGAGTAGAGCCCTGAGAGTGCACAGGCTGCACACCCATGAATCCAGCCCCATGTGTAACTAACCATTTGTTGAGTGCCTTCAGTATTCCAGGCACTGGAAAAACTGTCTAACATTCATTGTCTTATTTAATTCTCCGTGCAGTAGTATCATTCTAATTTTGTGAATAACAACCTTGAGACTTACTGGGGAGAGATAATTGTCTAAGGTCACAAGCATAGTAAGTGGACTTGTGGGATCAAAACCCACACCTTATGCCAAAGCCCCTCTCTATTTGGAAAGTAGGAGGAGGAGAAAAGACAGAGAAAATGTGAGCAACTCAGACCACCAGTTTCCTCAAACTTTTAGCCAGTAGCTGCTCTACACATTAAATTGGAGCATGTGAAGTCCCAAGGAGTCAAAGAAAAATAAGACGACAAGCCTCAGCTTTTTAGGTTTATGCAATAAAGTAGTGGAGGATCTAGCAGGAGAATGGTGTCTTCATCACTCAGAAAACAAACAAACAAACAAACAGAAGTTGGTCTGGTAAGAATTCTGCTACTGAAGGAAAATCATTAAGTCCTTCACATCAATGCATCCTGTAACACTGCTCTCTCCTGCTTTGCAATGACATCCTGTCTCTCTGCCAGTCCTCCTACCTGCCTCCCTCCTCCTGGAAAGCTTTAGCTAGGTATAAGAGTCACTCCTGCCAGCTCCCTCAGCCTCCTTTCCCTTCCCACGGAGGAAAACAACTCAGTGGACTGATGGGTAGTGAGGCTCTGGCAAATGTCACTTCACATTTGGGGGTTGGGTAGAATTAATTTATCCAAAGGCTATAAGTAGTGGAGGTTTTCTCTTTTTGTCCCATGCCTTCTCTGGACCAGTAGTGAGCAGTGATCTTGGATATTTATTTCTGCTCTCAGGCTAAAACTCTCCTTTGAGTGACATTTTACTTGAGGTCCACAGTTGAAGCAGGCCTTGTGGTTGCACATATGAAATAATATTTCCAATCAGTGTTATCAGTAATAAAGCAAATGTGTTTTTTTAATCTTCACCTCCTGATTTTATCATTTACTTATGAATTATTCTGGACTTGAGAAGAAGAAAGGATATTAATTTTGCCTTCTCAAACCCCAGTGACTTCCTTGCCTACATATGCACATACACATTCATACACACATTCCCCTTCCCCAAGCCCTTAAAACATTGCTTTCCTTAGAAAGTTCTGTCACCCGGTACTGTCAGCTACAAAATTTGTTCCACCAAAATTTGTCTGTCTTGTTAAGAAGAGCCTTAAACTAAAGAGACTTAACTTCTGGACTGAGCTCTTTGATTAGCTGAATGCCTGACTTTGCACAAAGCACTTCCTCTCTGGAGCCCTCAGTGTTTTCATCTGCAAAAACACGAACAGGATCTGGTGATTATGAGGGTCCCTTCTACCTCTGACATTTTCTGAATCATTCCTTCAAGGTCAGCATCTCAGGATTTTTCAAGATGGCAGCCCAAGGGATCCCCTAACAAATTAACCTGAATTGTGGCAGAAATGGCAGAGAAGACTCCAGGTAGCATGACACTTAGCAGAGATCATTGGTACACAGTGTACCAGGGATATCTATCCTGGGGTGACTTGAAGGCTGTAGATTTGGGGCAGGACGCAAGAATGTTGTTGTAATGGTTCAGGAGGGAGATAATTTGAGAAAGACTAGATGTCATTGGGCTTCCAATATCACACCACATAAGGTGACCACTTAGGGTCCAGGAATACTATCTTCTTTGAGTAGATTTAATTAATCACTTTACCCATCTACTTTTTTAAAGATTCATTTTTTAGCATTTTCAGGTGGCAAGAAGTTTTCTAGGCACTGGATTCAGTGGGAACTAGTTCCATATAATAAATCTCCTTCTGTATATTTACATATCTGATCAGTTCTGTTGCTACAGAGCACCTAACACAAAGAGGGTTGATGAAAATGAGGTGGTAAGGTAGACAAGAACTGTGCTAGGTGGGGCTCTTTGGACATGTTTGGGAATTTGCATTTTAAATATAGTGGGTAGGTACTAAAGGGATTTTAGCAGGGAGATGTTCACCTCTGGTTGACACTTGGCTCACTCAGGCTGCTATGTGAGGATGGACTGAAGGAGGCAAACATGAAAGCAGGGAGACTGGAGAGGTAGTTACTGCAAACATCCAGGCAAGAGATGATGGCATGCTTAATGGTTTAAGGAAACTCACTGAAATTCATCAGAAGTGGTTGGAGTCTAGAAACATTCAGGGGGTGAGTGCTGGCAGGGCTTACTTGTGGATTTTTTTTTTAAGATTTTATTTATTTATTTGACAGACAGAGATCACAGGTAGGCAGAGAGGCAGGCAGAGAGAGAGGAAGGGAAGCCAACTCCCTGCTGAGCAGAGAGCCAGATGCAGGGCTTGATCCCAGGACCCTGGGATTAAGACCTGAGCTGAAGGCAGAGGCTTTAACCCACTGAGCCTCCCAGGCGCCCCTTACTTGTGGATTTTATATTTATTTTTAAATTTGAAAAACAAAGATTATTTTATTCTGTTATAAGAATACATAAACAGAGCAGATAAGTAGGTTATGACTCTGGGCCAAAAGAGATGATATTCATTGTGTGTAGATTGAAAAAACTAAACATAAAATTTGTGCTTATTGATACCAACTTAGATCCAAAGGTAATCAAAAAGCCCATGATTAGTCCAAAGGCCTTTGGTAACACTTGTGACTCAGTTTCCTTCTCTGCAGAACGAAGAGGATAATGGGGCCTACCTCACAAAATCATCATAAGAATTACAACATGTATAGGGTTTAGTAAACTTCCCGGCATGGAGTTAGCATCACATAACTCTTAGTTGTTTCTATAATTGTTACTATTATTATTACCATCATTATTACAACTGGCAAAAATAAAAAAAAAAGACAGAATCAAAACCCAAATACTGGCCCAAACTGAGCAAGAGACACACTCAGAATTAATTCTGAACACAGAAAAACAGAGTTTACGAGAACGGCACAAACACAATTGTACAGAACCGTATAGTGCCATAAATAAACAGCTCACCAGTGAAAGACCTCCACTCACAAAAATATCAACAGGCAAGCAATTTCTCAAGCGGTCTAAAGGACCCTTAGTCCTTGGACACCCCTTTTGATTTTAAAAATAAAATTACTTAGAATAGAGAACCCAGAAATGGACCCTCAACTCTACATTCAACTACTCTTCAACAGAGCAGGAAGGAATGTCCAATGGAAAAAAAGATAATCTCTTCAACAAATAGTGTTGGGAAAAGTGGACAGCCACATGAAGAAGAATGATAATAAAATAGATCGAGTAGGTGCAAAGTGCAGTTCACTTTTTAGCCTCTTTACATGCCTTATCTCATTTAATGTAATTTCATTCCAGTGATGACCCAACAGGATATATTTTTATTTATTTTTAGGGATGAGGAAACCAGACTCAGAGAATTTAAGTGACTTACCCCTAATCTCCTAGCAAGTGAAAGATTCACACTTCCATGTATTTCAAAGTCCGTGCTTTATATACTGGGTTGGAACACAATGGGAATCACAAGCAGAGGAACAAGAAACCTCATTCCTTGTTTAATGGGAAGGGGAAAGCCTTCTCTGTTGTGTTCCTTCAAATGCGTGAGGCTGGGGAATTTGAAATACAGCCTCTGACTCCGTGCCTTACTGGCAGGGGCCGCTGCCATAAACTTAGGCAAGAGCCCTCTGACATTTATGCTCCCTCACAGCTGCCTTCACTGCCTTTCTTCCCTTCCTTTACTTTCCCCGCTTCCCAAACAACAACCACACACAAAAAAGAAGCCATTAAATCACACCTCCAACCCTCACGCACATAGATGCATACATTCGGCCCGTTTAGTGGGACAGGGGGTGTCACTGGGGGCTGAAGGGGAGTGGTCGGAAGGAAGGAGGGCAGAGAGACAGAATCAGTCTTCCATAAATCACTGAACTTGGCGCTTTGCCTCTCTTCAGTGAATATTTGCCTCCACAAAGAGCTCTCACTTGAAACAACAAAGATGGAATATAACTATGGCCCTGAAAGAGCTACAGATATTTTCCCTCTTTGTGTCTGAGGAAAGTTTGGTTGAATCTAGAGCTAGAAGGCAAGATCAATATCTTTCACTTCCTTCTGAATGGTTGCAAAGAATGAAAAGATGACCCGATTTTGAGAAGACACAAACTCCTCTGATTTTTTGCTTGAGATTTTGGGGCACGCCACTAGAAACATACCAGTAGGACATGGTAAGCATGCATTTTCACAGGCAGGTCTGTTGGGGCTGTGGGGGCACCAGTTCAGTCTCTAGGAGCCCAGACCAATGTTGGGAAATATCATACATCCTCTCACACTTCCCAAGTTAGCCCTCAGCTATCAGCTGCGCCAGAAACAAACTGCTTTAGGGCTGTTTCATCCCTGCTCCTCTTCTCCCTTAAGCCCTGCTACTCAGGGTGAGATCTGTGGGCACCACCATTGTGAGAATTACAGAATCTCGGGCTCTACCCAAACCTACTGAATCAGAGTCTTTATTTTGGTAAAAACCCTAGATGGTTCATATGTATACACAATAAGGCCTAAGAATATTGCCTTGAATCATTAAGGACTAAATTAGGATCTTTAAGGGTAGGCGTAACTGCCAGCAATAGAGTGGAACAAGATACAAAAATTCTTTGCCAACTGTAGTCTCTACAGGGCCAAAGAGAAGCAATGACACCTATCCCTCTCCCTCCCAAGAATGTGGGGGACTACAATTATTGGTCCATCAGTTATGAGTAACTTGGCCCAACCATCAGTGAAAACAATGTACAGGTGAACAGAATAACAATCCTGTGCATATTGGTCCTCTAAAGATAATTTGAACCATTGGTACCAGGGATACAGTGTACCCAATAGGACTGAAAATCATTACCTTTTTCTTCCCCTAGAAAAATGGCAGATAATTTTAATATGGTAGCATCAACATCTTTGACCCTCTATTCTTACATGGTTTCTGAAACATTTATCCTTATTGCATAGCAAAATGAGTCTCCCAAGATTGGAAATAGGTTTCTCTAGTTTACCCAGATTGGTGTATATTTGGTAATAGGCCAGGTAAAATAAGAAGGGGAAAAGGACTTGTAGGCATGGATGATGGAGGGAAGGGTGATGTGTAGGTCAATGTCCAGACCAGACAGAGTGATGTTAATGCATGCAAGTATTCTGTGGTTTATAAAACACATGTATATACTTTATCCCATATTATTCATACAGAAACCTTATGGCATATATGTTTATTGATTGCACATTTTACAGATGAAGGTAATAAGACTATAAGAAATGAATTTACTTGCCTAATTTGACAAAAGTAGGAAGCAGGGAAGTCAGTCCTTGTCACCAGGTAAATAAGCAAAGTGTGACTATTTTGTACTGTACAAAGTACAGAGGAGGCAAAAAAGAGGAGGGGGGATGGGAAGAAAGATAGGAGAGAAAATAAAGGAAGGGAGGGAAGATGAGAAGGAAGAAAAAAATGATAGAAGGAAAACTTCATTTTGAATTGCAATTGTCTGACATTTTGATGAGACATTTTATCACACTTGCCTTCTTAAAGATCTTTTGCAACTTAGTCCTATTTCTTTTCATTGTTTACTTGACATTTAAAAAATGTCCCTAGTAACTCTAATTACTAATTACATAAAAGAGAAAAATGAAATTTCAGATACCTTGATTTGTGTCTGTGTTTTAACTAAACTTATGATACACACAGAATCAACGTTTGTTTCCTACCATCTAATTTTTGTAAAGACTATTTATTCTGGGAAGCAGCAGAGGTTGAGAGACAAGCGGACTCCACACAGAGTGCAGAATCCAATGTGGGACTCAATCCGAGGACCCTGAGATCATGACCTGAGCTAAAATAGTCATTCACTTAACTGACTGAGGCACCCAGGTGCTCCCCTTACCATCTCATTTTTGCTACAGCTATAATTTCAACTCAAGGCTATTTATCTCAAAACTTTGATTGCATTTAAAAAAAAAAGATTTTATTTATTTATTTGACAGACAAAGATCACAAGAGAGAGAGAGGAGGAAGCAGGCTCCCCGCTGAACAGAGAGCCCGATGTGGGGCTCAATCCCAAGACCCTGGGATCATGACCTGAGCCGAAGGCAGAGGCTTTAACCCACTGAGCCACCCAGGCGCCCCATAACTTTGATTGCATTTTATTCTAACTGATTTTGAAACTCATGTTGTCTCAGTGGTAATTCAGGGTTTGACCTGAAGGGGGAAGAAACACCAATACTTAAAGGAATCATTCAGATGCCTTGTTTGTTGGTACAATAGGTTACTGTTGTTCTTAGAGCTTCCATTGATAAGTAGGGTTGAAATCCTAAAACCATAACACTAGAAAAGACCTAACAGGCGACCTGTTTCAACCATGACATATCATTACAAGGAAATGGGGGTCTATCAGGGGACCAGGGATTTGCCTGAGATTTTGCATCTACTTACTTACTGGCACTTAGATGTTCAGATTACATAACGAGAAAATAATCGGTTAACAAGCTAAAGATTTCCTTTTATTGTTGGCACATTAGCATAATCACTCTGGCCTCTCATTGTCAAACCCATCAGATTTTTGTTGTTGTTGTTATTGTTTCACCTACAAGATCAAAATAAGTCATTTTCACATCATCATGCTTTATTTCTCCCCTCAAGGAATAACAATGGAGACTCACTGGCTTCTGCGCCTTTTGCTTCTTCTCAAATATTTTAATCCCTGCAGGATGAGAAAAGACTTACCTGAGACACTTTCACATTCTGTTCTACCATCTTCTGATTAGAGTCTGGTTACTTTTTGTCCTCAGCACCCGGCACAAAAGCTTGGTATTGTATTAGTCACCAGAAGTAAGTCACTTATTTAATCTGTAAGCGTAAATAAAGAGGTAAACTGAGGCAAGCTCAAATTACCTGAAATTGAGCTGATTCAGTTATAGCAGAGGAATTGCATTTCAGGAAACACAAGCCACAGCTAGGAGGGGGAGGTTGAGCCAGAACCCAAGCAGTAAACTCACTTGCTTGAGGATGGGGAGAGATTCTTGGCAGATGTTCATTGGTTGGAAGATAAGTCTTGATCAGCTGTAAATCAGGCATTACAGGAAATCAGTCTCTCGGTTCTTAACTACTATTCTGAGGACACAAGTGTGAGGTTCTCCATTCAATATCTTCCAGCTCCCTTTTAGATCAAAATCCTTTCACAGATCTTTACAATCTTATAAGTGGTAGAATGTCCACTTTACAGAGAAGAAAACTAAGATTTCTCAAGGATGAATAATGTGGCCAAAGTAACCCAGTTAGAATCTAGGGAAGCCCTGCCTGAAACCTAAATCTGTCTCTCTGGAGACCTAACGGCTTTCCTCTGTTGTAGGTAAATACAATTTGTGTCTTAATGAGGTGAATGAATAAAGAATCAGGTGAGTGAAAGAACATGCATTTTACCCCAAGGTTACTGAACACTGCACCAATCATCCTGGCAAAGCAGTCAAGAAAGAAAATCTCTTCGAGTTTGAGTTCCCAGTTGTTTGCTGCAATCACCTAGGAAGAGACAAAGCTGCCAGAGAGGACCACCACCAGAGACTGACGGAGCCTGACAGGAAGAGTATTGTTTCCTATCTCTGCTGCATTAAAGTGCCTCGGAACAATGCAGGACCTCCATCGCTCACTCCGTGCCACCATGGCGGGTGGCCAGCTGCCAAGCTGCTGTAAATCTGTTTTTTAATTTAACCTTCTCACTGGCCTTGCCACTGAGATTGCTGCACAAACAAGGAAACCAAGAGGAGCCCCTCTGTGACGATGATCACCCGATGAAATTCAGAGCATGTTATCGAAAAGACAATGGCAGCAGTGTGGGGGCGGGGGGAAGGCTGATTTCAGGATTCCGGGAGGGTCCTTATAAATAATTGAGAGTAAGAAACAGGATAAACTGAAAATAAATGTAGCATACAAAATTATCATGTTGCTCTACAAGGGAAATGTTTAAATACAGTCAGAATCCTTGGAACATAACCAGAGGACTCCTGTTGTCTCCAAAGCTATTCACAATAAATGGCTCCTGTGACTCCAACGTGCCAATTAAACAGTTTGTCTCTGCCTCAACCTTAATTTGGCAGACAGCTCTGTTGTAAATCTGCGTACTGGGATGGCAAAAAGTTGTTTCTTAGCTGCTCCCCCTCCCCCAGAGTTTATTCTTTGTTTAACACAAAATGTAAATATGTCATTGCGTTGACTGGAAGTCAAATGAAAGATGCCAATTTGGAATGAAATATCCAAGTCCCAGATTAATTACTGCTTGAAATAATCGAATTTACTGCCCATGGTTTGTGTATCAGAAGAGGCGCAGAGCCTGTGGACCTCGCAGGTCTAGAACTACCCTAGGATGTTGGAGGGAGAGATCTAGAAGCTCCACTTAGTTGTTCTTTTGCTGAGGTTAGAAAGTTCTAGAAACTTTCCTATGTAAAAACTAGATGACGTCTGTCACATAGTAAGATGCCATTATGGTCCTAAGGAGCAAGTCAGTAGCTACTTAACATAAGTTCATAGTTATAAAGTTTAAGAATCTTATTTAAACATATTTAACAAAGCATATTGTGTCTATTTATTTGGGGGTTGGCTATGAGAAACACAACTACCAGCTAGCCAGAATAGTGTTGGCAGATTTTATGGGACAGTTCCACTATAAAATACTCAAAAACTCTCTAGAAGCCAGACATCTGTATTCTGTACTAGTTAATGATGATTCTCTTACTGCAAGGAAACCTGAATAACTTCTTTCAAGACTATCTAAGGGTGGCTTCCTCCATGAATGCTAGAAGACAATGAGCTGAGAGGGTCATAGGCCTGCCTACCATTTACAATATTGGACTGAACCTCAAGCTCTCAGGCAACCTTGTTCCCATGCATATAGGAAGGGTCTGGTTTGGGACAAGGGTGAGAAAAGAGTGGTACAATCTGGACCTACCCTATCATTACATTCAAAGTTCTAAAATCATTCCTCAGCTGTGTTGTGATATGCATGTGAGATGGATGAAATATGACCGTAGTAGATAAGCTGCACCAAACAGTGCCACTTATATAATCTCCTCTTTAAAAAAAAAAATACCTGCTAATTTCCAAAAAAGTTGCAAAGGTAGTAAGTACAGAGTCCCTGTCTACACCTCACATAGTTCATTGTATATCACCATCCTCATATTTCCATATCTATTCCTTGGATGCTATTCTCAACTCCTGTTCCAGGTGATGGGGTGGGGGGAGGTGGCTAACTATGCCTCCCACAGAGGGGGAGCATCTAGGTATATTATCTTGAATTCATCTGCAAGGAAGATTTGTCTTTTCTCCTTTATCTGTCTGCGTATCTATCCATCTATCTATTTATCTATCTATCTATTTCTACCTATATCTGTCTATC
The DNA here is from genome assembly GCA_004024625.1 of Mellivora capensis. NCBI lineage: Eukaryota > Metazoa > Chordata > Mammalia > Carnivora > Mustelidae > Mellivora > Mellivora capensis. Next base: position 50,899 of record PISX010007867.1, read on the forward strand.
TGTTGCACTAAGGACTCATGTGTCTTTTTTTTTAAGATTTTATTTATTTATTTATTTATTTGCTAGAGAGAGAGAGAGACCGAGTGAGCACGAGAGTGGGGTGAGGGGCAGAGGGAGAAGCAGAGTCCCTGCTGACCAGGCAGCCTGTTGTAGGACTCCATCCCAGGACTCTGGGATTATGACCTGAGCTGAAGGCAGTTGCTTAACTGACTGAGCCACCCAGGCGCCCCTCATGTGCCTTTATTTTATACACTGGTTTGTATTTTTACTCTTGGATATTTATTTTGTACTTTGGGTTATAATCCCAAACTTTTAGTGTGTGTGTGTGTGTGTGTGTGTGTGTGTATGTATATATATAAAATACACTAAAACACTATATAGTTTATATATATATATATATATATATTTTACATATAATCCCAACTTTTAGTTGCTCAAAGTCCAGCTTTGGCCAATGGCTCTTTTGATTGGCTCCTGTGTCCCGTTGATATGCCCCATCCTTCAATGTTTTGAGTACTTATTTTCTGGTACTACAAGATGCTCTAGGCTCATTGTATATTTACCCTGTGCCAGTCCTGGAATCCACCATTTCTCCAAAGAGACTTGATTCCATTTATTGGAGAATAGTATTTTGGAATTCAGATCTGGGTGTTATGTGCCCATTGCTACTGGGATACTGTTGCTTCTAGGCCCTTTTAGTTAATAGAACTAGATAATATTTATGTGCATACCAAGACACATGCAGACACATACCTATCATTGTTTCTGCATCTATCTGTCTGAGAATATTTTGAGTGAAACATGAGCTCATGCTGATATCCTGGACTCTAATCCCAGAACCACATCTACAACCTCCCTCTCCAATGCTGAGATGTCTGGCTCCCACTATCCATCATCCGTTTACTTATGCGTTTAACCCCAGTACACATGTAGAGCATTTTCAGAATTGTTCTTCGATACTATCAGAAGAAACAAATTTACCAGCTAGCAACCAGTGTTATTCTTATGGATCTCAGTCAAAATACTGTTTTCCTGAGTTACTTGGGTCAGGTCCTTTCCCCTTCACCCTCTTCTGTTAAGTTGTCATGCATTTGTAATAAAATGAGATTCATATGTCACAGTCTGCACACCATTCTGGTTATTGTTGGTGTTTTGTTTTGTTTTTTACCTTGCATATATTAATGCTCACTCTTTGTGATCTGCAATTCTAGTGCTTTATGGCAATTCTTTCTTTCCTTTTTTTTTTTTTAAAACAGATCCAAGCTTCTGAAATGAGCCAGTCCAAGAGATGAGGGGGAGAAACCGCACCAACCGTTCACCTCTACACACTGCACAGCCCTGCTTTCTTGTTCATCATTTGATGTAGGAATTCTCTTCCCAAAGGAGCTAAGCCTGCTTCCAGGTCCAGCATGGACCTCTGCCCTAGCTTCTTCCTCCTGATACTGCGGGAAAGCCCACGGGAGACTGTTAGTTGGGCGGTGAGCAGGAGAAAGTGACAGTATGAGAATTCCCAAACGATGCTTTGGGAATGAAGAGGCTCCATACTCCTGCCCTGAGCCCCACACATATATTAGGAGCAAATCATGTGCTAAGTGCTCAAATGATCTCACTTAATCCTTAAAACAATCCTGTTGGTTTTCTACATTATACTGAGGAGCAATTGGACACAGAGAGATTCCATAGATTGTCTGAGGGAACATAGTGTGTCAATAGTAGAAGATAGAGCGCAAGTTCAGATTTATTTAACTGTGGACTTGAGGGTGTAACCATTACACTACTGTCTCTCATATACTGGCTCTTTCAGGGCTGCCATGTTGCATGACTCCATTGTTGTCAGGTAGGAGTGGATCCTGAAGTTGGGAGCTGCACCTGGCTGCACCAGGTACTCATGGCTGTAAAAAGAAACTATTGCTTATTCACAACATCCAGCCTGTTCACTGTGCTCATCCTCATTGCTCACCTGCTCCTCTCTTTTATCTTTTTGGATTGTCCTCAACCGGCAGTGCGGGCTCCTGAATTTACAGCATCTGTGGTCCTCAGCTCTCTGGTGCACATGGGTGTACTTGAGAATCCATGTGTCTTTCAATCATGAGGTTTAAAATGGGTCAGCTCATTCTTAGCAAATGGCAGGTATGCCTCTCCAGGTGGGAGGGCATGACATTTCTGCCACGTGCCACCTCCTCCCTCCTAGCCTCCCCCACAAAGGAGTATTTTAATAGAAGGTTAATGGAGGGCACGCAGAACAAAAAGAAAACCCTGTCATCGTTATTCCATGTTTTACTGTAATAGAGGTCAGCTCTCCCTGATTCTTCCTAGTATCCATCTTTAAAATGAATTATTTAGCCTATGAAAACAAAACTAGTTTATTTATGATGACAGAGAAGCTGTAAATGTGCTCCTGATCTGTGCATTGACTAATTAGATTAATTAAGTCAGCATGCATTTCAGAACAGGCAGGCAGGTGGCAAATAACATTTGAGATGATTTATATGATATATTCCATCAAGCTTACAGTTGATAAATAATATCACATTCATTCCATTAAGATATCGAAGCAGCAAAAGAAAACAGGGCATTTTTGGCTCTGGGCTCTTACCAAAAGAGCAACTGTTGAGGTTACTACATGGGCATTATTTACTCTGCCCAAAAGGGTGAAGGGAGAAAAAAAAAAAAAGGAAAAACACGCAAGCCAAATCCCAAACTCTAGTCTCACCACTTCCTCTCATTATGCTGAGGTAATTCTTTGCTATTGCAGTAGAATTGAATTTTAGGAATAGAGTTGAGATTTGAATTTTAATTAAGCCATTACTTCCTGCTACCAAATTTTGCTAGAAACTTCCATACCATGGGGTTTTCTAATCACCCTGCCTTCAGGGGGTTCTCCTCGTAAATGAGTGGATACAGATCTCTCTTCCAGTAGTCTTCAAACTCCAACATGACTAAGAATCACTCGGAATATTTGTTTGAAAGCAGGTTCATGGATCCTGCTTCCAGCAGGTCTGGATGGAGCCCAGCAATGTGTATCTTTTACATCAACATCTTGGATATCAATATTACTCTATACCAGTAAGTTCACAAACCAAGAACTGAAGCCTGTGATTTGACCGTTGGTCTTCCTGGATTCTCAAGTTAATTGACTATTATTAAGTCCACCTCTTCTCTTAAAGTAATTGGTGTTCCTCAGTGTTCGGTCAAAGGACCTTCTGCGTTAGAATTTCCTCAGGGACATGGTAAAACATCAGATTCCTGGGCTTTAAAACCTACTGAATCTGAACTGATAAGAGTAATACAGGAGAATCTGTATTTTACCAAACTACCCAGATGATCCAACTGTAAACTAAAAATTAAGAACTACTATCTTGGAGCAAGAACTATTTGATGTAGATGTAAAATGGTAGCATCTTCTTCCTGTAGTCGCAGTTTTGCTTACAAGACAAAGATATATGTCTCGTGTTAGCTGAATCGGTGATGTCTCTAGGAATTATCTTCGGTATAGACAGAGATCAATGCTGGAATGGTCTGCTTTATAGGGTCACCTTTGGGCCTCACAACCTTTTAGGTTTCTGCCCTAAGGATCTTTTCAAAATTGCTACCCTCTTGAGTGCTGCTTCCACATTGCCTCTAGAACACTGGGGAGAAAGTGAGTGAGTGGGAAGTCCCTGGAGCTACTGCTACTGGGTGTTTCCAGGTGTCATGGCAATGACTAATGGCAAAAATTGAGATGTGAGATGGCCCTATCAAAAACTGACAGTCTCCTCAGACCAGGAAGAGATGGTAACCCTTCCTACCACAGCAGAATGGCAGGCAAAGTGACAGAGGAGAAGTTTTCGGAATAGAGAGACAGAAAGGTGCAGAGGTCCCAGTAACCCAGTACAAGGGGCAGCCACAATTTACAGAGCATATTAGTCCAAGCAAAGCCTCCTCCAATAACATGTGATAATGTATTTAAGCTGCACACAGTCAAGTAAACAGATGGAGAATAATCTGAACCTCAGAAAAAAGTTCTAATTATAAGATGTTATCAGTTCATCCCAGACTGCATCGGACAAGGACGAGCTGGACTTGAAAGGAAAACTTGGAATCTGGGAGGAGAGGTCTTTGTTCAGGACCAGAACATACTGGTTAAAATTATAACCTGTTCCACAGTGAGAAGGAAAAAGAAATTGATTTCAGAGCCGCTTTTATATCCTTCATAATTCTTGCAATAATTTCTTTTGCTTCTTAATGATTCTTGTCTTTTCCTTCTGCAGTGTAGACTCAGGGCATTCACAATAAATCCTTTGTTTATCTTCAGTTTCCCAAAGAAAGAACCTTCCAGGTATCAATACATACTAGGGACCTTACATAAATCCTCCTTGATGGATACAGAGAAGTTCCCAGTTCTCTAGTTCCCAGAGTAGACAAAAGGTGTAGGCAGGGTTCCTCAGGGCGCCTTTCTGAATGAGTGAGCTACATCTTTGCATAGTGAAAGGAATAGTATCACTCAACCCTGTGAAAACATATCCTAGCCTATTTAAAATGCCTGACCTCAAAAAGCATTTTTGTTAAGATGGTCTTTATTCAGTTATAATTTCCAGATTATACACAGGCCATTTTCCTTCATATAAAGAAGTTTCTGTTAGAATCATTTATGAGTGGTTTGATCTTCTGACCTTCTGTCACCTTTCATAACAGCACTTTCTCTACATTGGACCTGTCCAACAGCAGAAAGACAAATTGAATGAGTAACAATCCCAGTCTTTTTTTTTTTGTCAAAGGCACATGATTTTGTCCTATCTTCTCAACCTCTCAATTGCTAATCTCAATTAGGCCCTATCTCCTTATGACTTTATGTATGTTTCAGATTTTATTTTATGCTCTGTCTGTTTCTAAAAGGCTCTTTAATGTCGGATAATAAAAGACATGCAAGGGGCGCCTGGGTGGCTCAGTGGATTAAGGCTCTGCCTTCGGCTCAGGTCATGATCTCAGGGTCTTGGGATCCAGCCCCGCATCAGGCTCTCTGCTCAGCAGGAAGCCTGCTTCCCCCTCTCTCTGTCTGCCTACTTGTGATCTCTCTCTCTCTGTTAAAAAAAAAAATCTTAAAAAAAAAAGACATGCAAAAGGTAGGCTTATTAAAAATAAATACAAAATGTCAACTATCCCCACAGGAAATGCATTCCTAATCCAAAGGGCATTCATTATTACTATGATTGAGTGTTAAATTTAGCTATGAACTTCCTCAAGCCAACACAAACATGGACATAAAATGTTTCACATAGTTCTTATTATTTAGAAAAAAAAAATCTACCAATTCTTTAAAGCATAAAACTATTTTTAAATCAGCTTTATTGAGGTATTATTTACATATAATAAATGCTCCTATTTAAAGTCTATACTTTGACAAATGTGTGTAATCATGTATCACTCCAGAAAGTCACCTCTGTCCGTTTGCCATCAATCTCCTCCCCGCATCCTTGGCCCTAGAAAATGTTCTGCTTTCTGTCACTATATTTTTATATTTTCTGTCATTTCATACAAATGGAATTATACAACATATACTCTTCTGTCTGGTTTCTTTCAGTGAATGTAATGCTTTTGAGCATTATATAGGAGTGCATCACAGTATGTTCATCCATTCATTAGCTGATATACGCTTTTTCTAATTTTTAGCTACTAGCAATAAAGCCACACATGACATATGTGTGGACATATGCTTTCGCTTCTCTTGGGTGAATATCTCGGAATCGCTCTTCATCCTTCCTATGCTCGGTATTATCAGGCTTCTTGATTTCAGCTGTTCTGGAGTGTGTGCGGCAGTATCTCTGTGGCTTTACTTTGAATTTCCCTAAGGACTAATGATATGAGCATCTTTTCATGTGCTTATTTGCCATTCAAATATCTTTGCAAAATGCTCAAATTTTTGCCCATTCTTTATCAAGTTCCTGCCTTTTTTTTTGAAAATTGTGAGAATTCTACATATTCTATAAGCTACACATATTCTGGATTCCAGTGCTTTATCAGATATGTGTTTGCAAGTATTTTCTCTTAGTCTGTGGCTTGACTTTTCATTTCCTTAACTGTGTCTTTTGAAGACTAAAGAATTTAAATTCTGATAAAGTTCATTTTGTCATTTTTTTTCCTTTTGTAGTTGATGTTTTTTGTGTCCTAAGACATTTTGTCTAAGGTATGAAGACTTTTCCTATATATTTTCTAGAAATTTTATAGTTTTAGTTTTTGCCTTTAGGTCTGTGATCCATTTTGTGTAATTTTTTGCATATGGTGTGAGTTAAGGATTCAGGTTTATTACTGTTATTGTTGCTTCACTCATCATCTGTTGAAAAGACTACTCTTTTCGTCTTTGTATTACTTTGGCATCTTTGTCAAAAATCTATTGACCATTGGGGCACCTGGATGGCTCAGTCAGTTAAGTGTCCAACTCTTAATTTTGGCTCAGGTTATGATTTCATGGGCTGTGAGATCCAGCCCTGCTCTGAGTTCCATGATTAGCAGGGAGTCTCTTTGAAGTTTCTCTCCCTCAGCCCCTCCCCCCACTCACTCTCTCAAAAAAAAAAAAAAAAAAAAAAATCAATTGACCATTTCCAGACTCCATTTTGCTTTCATCTTGATTTGTATGTCTATACTTATGCCAATGTCTTAATTACTGTACTTTCATAATAAGTCTAGAATTCAGATAGTATGAGTCTTCTAACTTTGTTTCTCAAACCTGTTTTGGTTATTTTAGGTTCTTTGTATTTTCATATGAATTTTAGAATCAGTTTGTCAATTTCTACCAAAAAAAAGAGTCTATAAAAACTGCTGTTTCCACAGAAGAATATTTTCACACAACCCATATGTCAATGAAATAAAATCTTAACCTTATCTCTTTTCTTCCAGTCCCCCTTTTCCAGTTTACTCCAGATTGGATACTAGATTAACCTTTTAAAAATTTCCCCTTAAAGGGTACCTGGGTAGCTCAGTTGGTAGGGTCTGACTCTTCATTTCAAATCAGGTCATGATCTCAGAGTTCTGGGATTGAGCACAGACTGGGCTTCACACTCAGCATAGAGTCTGAATTCTCTCTCTCCCCCTCTCCCTCTGCCCCTGCACATGTGTTCATGCTTTCTTGCTCACTCTCATAAATAAATAAATAAATAAATAAATAAAATCTTTAAAAACCTTCATAATGCTGTCATGCTGTTAGGAATATACAGTGAAACTGGGTATTTACCCCAAAGATACAGATGTAGTGAAAAGAAGGGCCATATGCACTCCAGTGTTCATACCAGCAATGTCCACAATTGCCAAACTGTGGAAAGAGCCAAGATGCCCTTCAACAGATGAATGGATAAAGAAGATGTGGTCTATATATACAATGGAATATAACGCAGTCTTCAGAAGGGATGAATACCCAACTTTTGCATCAGCATGGATGGGACTGGAGGAGATTATGTTGAGTGAAATAAGTCAAGCAGAGAAAGTCAATTATCATATGGTTTCACTTACTTGTGGAGCATAAAGAATAACATGGAGGACGTTAGGAGAAGGAAAGGAAAAGGTGGAATCGGAGGGGGAGATGAACCATGATAGGCTGAGGACTCTGAAAAATGAACTGAGGGTTTAGGAGGGAGGGGGTTGGGGTTTGGGTGAGCCTAGTGGTGGGTATTCAGGATGGCACATATTGGATGGAGCACTGGGTGTGGTGCATAAACAATGAATCTTGGAATGCTGAAAATTTTTAAATTAAATTAAGATGTTAAAAAATAAAATTAAAATTAAAAAATAGAAAATAATTATTAGATTGTCAATCAGTGGCAATTATCTAAAAAAAAAAAAGAATATACAGTGCATTGTAAGAAATGGTGTGAGAAAGAGGAAGAGCCTTGGAGCCATGTAAGATGGGTTTCAAATGTGTTACTTCTTCTATCCAGTTCTATTTCCCCACCACACTTACTGTGGGAAACAAAATAAATAATGGTAGTGAGACATCTTGCATAAGACTGACTACATGGTCAGCATGTGTTAATTTCCTCTGCTCTCTGACTTCGAAGTGCTGATGGGCATAAAATTTCTTTTTTTCCCATTATTTTTATTAAAGGCTCATTAACATACAATATTATAGGAGTTGCAGGAGTACATATACTGAATGACAAATCTATACATTACTCAGTGCTCACCATAGTGAGTGTCGTCACCATCTGTCACCAAACATCATTACAATATTATTGACTGCATTCCCTATACTCTACTTTTCACCTCCATATTTTATTTGTTTTATAACTGGAAGTTTGTACATCTTAATCCCCTTCCCCTATGTTACCCATCCTCCACCCATCTCCCCTCTGGCAATCATCAGTTTGTTCAACATAAAAGGCAAAAGATATGGAAAAATACGGAGCAGGTCCCACAGGACAGAAGATGACACTGCACTAATGTAGACTTCCAAGTCCCTGTGAGGCCATGGAGCTTCTAGGGATGACACATCTGCATGGAGGGAAGATTCCACTTGAACCTTGTCCAGCTTTGAAATGCTCACAGGCATATTTACACACTTCTGTGCCTTCCCCACCACCATATAACCGTTCAGGAAACTGATCCTATTCCTACCTGCTTTCTAGATGTAAGTCAGGGGTACAAAACAAGCTGAGCCTATCTCCCAATCAGTTGCTAAGAGCCTCGTTGCATTAAGATAAGTTCTCAGGTGTAAGATCCCTTGGTGGACTCGGGTGTTAGACATGCCTGAGGTCCATTCCTCTCTGGCCTAGTATTAATAACCCTCATCTAAGTGGTCCTACCTTAGTTCCTTCAACTTCATCTCACTTCTGCACTCCATATAGCCTTTGCTTTAGGTAGAATGTTTGTCATATCACACAATACCTATGACTTTGGTCTCCTTGCTCCCCTGACTCTGACCTGCCTTCCTCTGCCTCTAAAACCTCTCTAGACTTCAAGCCCAAGCTCAAAACCAGCCTCTTCCATTCAAATTTTCCTAAATTCAGTCCAGCGTGGTATTTTCTCCCCTGGTTCTCAATAGAATCTCCTGTATCTGTAGGACCCAGTCTGGTCTGAAAGTTCATTGTCAGATTTAAACATAATTCACATGGTGTGGAAATGAGATGTCAGAAAATGAGTAACATATAAATAAATTCTAAATGAAACAAAAACAAATGATCAAGCAAACCATAAATGCTTCTAAGTGTCTTAGGGCAAAAAAAGATTGGATGGAATAGGAAGCATATCTGGGTTCAGGTCAGGACTGCCAAAAAGGTCCTAACTTGGGATCCATAGATCTCCAATTTAGAAAAATGTTTTAGGGGTTCTGGGGTGGCTCAGTAAGTTAAGTGTCCAACTCTTGATTTTTGGGTCAGGTCATGATCTCAGAGTCATGAGATCAAGCCCCAGGTCAGGCTCTACTTCTCTCCCTCTCCCTAACTCTCTACCCTTCCCCCTGCTGGCACTCACTCTCTCTCTCTTAAGTAAATAAATAAATATTTTTAAAAAATGATTCTAAGGTCAAAGATCTGACCAGGGACCTAAGAACACATAGTTATTTACAGATCACTCCAAGGCATTCACAGGAAGTTGGAATTGGTATTTTAGTGCCATTTGGCCCAGGTGCCAATTCGAAAGTCTTTTTTTTTTTTTTAAGATTTTATGTATTTATTTGACAGAGAGAGATATCCCAATAGGCAGAGAGGCAGGCAGAGAGAGAGGGAGAGAGGAGGAAGCAGGGTCCCAGCTGAGCAGAGAGCCTGATGCATGACCTTGAGATCCCAGGACTTTGAGATCATGACCTGAGCCGAAGGCAGAGGCTTAACCCACTGAGCCACCCAAGCACCCCAGGTGCCAATTCTAGTGTCTTCCAGTGGACACCTTTCACCTCTGCATGGTTTTACCACAATAGGTAGAGACTCCAATCTCTAGCCAATAAAGAACTTCTAACAGGGCCAATGGAACTTGGCCAACCAGGACAGAGTTGATACCTGGTGTGGAGGGTATGTTCCATGAAAACTATTTTCACTTTCCTGTATATTTCTTATATTCTCAGGTTGGGAGACAGTTTCAGGAGCCTGCAAAGTCCAAACTGGATATATGAGGACATTTTTGAGTCAGCACATAGTGTGGAAAAGATATCAAAGAGGAGCCCAAAATAATGAAGGTAAATGTAATCTATATCTATATTTGTTTTAATCTGATGGCTAGGTGTGGGCTAAGTCAGTGAAATCATTCTACAATGATATTTCTCTTGAAAAGGAAACTGGAATTAAACTTTGATGACAAATTGTGCCCTATTTTAGGAAAACCATCCTAATGAGCCCTTTTGATTATTTCAAGCTAAGGCCTGGAAAGGAGTCAACTGTCCCTCTCAAAATGGAGGCAGGTGCAGAGGCCACAGGAAAAATGATCCAATAGTAGTCCCCATGAAAACTCTGGGTCTGTGGATTCCAGTTACACAGTAGTCAGTAAAACCTTACTTTTTTTTTCTTCCCATATTATTACCTTCTGTTTTCTCTCATTTTTTTAAAGATTTTATTTATTTATGTGACTGAGAGAGACACAGCGAGAGCAGGAACACAAGCGAGGTGTGGGTGGGAGAGGGAGAAGCAGACTTCTTGCTGACTAGGGAGCCCAGGACCGTGGGATCAGGACCCCAGCCAAAGGCAGACGCCTAATGACTGAGCCACCCAGGCACCCCATTTTCTCTCATTTTCAAAGATTATCCTTATTTAGCCAGAAGAAAACCATGCTAGAACAAGGAAATCTGAATAAAGTATGGACTTTAGGTAATCTCTATTCGTTCATTAATTATATATACATACCATATAGCCTTAGCAATTTTTCTGTAAATTTAAAACTGTTTTAAAAACAGTTTCCTTCAAAAAAAGAAAGAGTGTTTTCTGAAGACTGGACATGTCTGGGACGCTTAGGTTACACAAGCTTTTCTGATTTCTCAATTTTTCTTAGTTCCAGTTATGTTTACCTTCACATGTTCAAAGACAAATAGAAGCAGTGGGATGAAGAATTATCATTGTGTACTGCCCTGCAGGAATGCTGCTTGGTGGGAAGAATGAGGTGGAACAGCATGGCTCATGCCAGACAGCAGCACATAATTTATGACAACTTCCTTGTTTATTTTTAAAGCGACAACTTGCCTATAAAAGGGCCAAAAATTATATCGCTTATTAATTCCTTGAGGGTATAAGCCATACTTTCTCATTCTTTTATGCAGCACGTAGTACCTTGTACTCAACAAATAGCTGTGGTTTGAATGAATGCTATAAATAGAGGCATTGATGAACATAGGGTAGTCTCCCCATCTAATAAAAAAAAATATATATATATATATGTATATATATATATATATTTTTTTATTAGATGGGGAGACTACCCTATGTTCATCAATGCCTCTATTTATAGCCAATTTAGATTCCCATCAGATAAATAAAACAAAAGCTTGTTACATCCTTTAAAAATTAACTGTTATTCAAATTACTAAGGCAATTAAGTCTACATTGTGAATTCATCTTGTTGAAAGAGCTTCTCTACCCAGAAGAAAATAGAAGGTTTTCAGTTCAACAAGCAAAAACCATATTTTGAAAGATTAATTTCCATCTTTTTGACATCCTTGTCACTCAAAGCCAGAAAACTTGATTTAGGGTTTCAAACTCTGTCACTTAGAAATATCAAGCTGTGGATGTCTATGCAAAATTTCAGTGGAAATGTTTTCCTGGCCAAGTTATTGTGGCCTTCAAAATAGAATTTGTAGCAGGCTGTGGCATGTTCTAAATGTAGAAGATTGAATATTGATGTCATGTCAAAAGAGTTCCATAATTAAAGGTGTTTCTTTATAGCATCTCCCTTCATCCATTCATTAACTCAACAAATATTTATTGAGTATACCTACATGCCAGACATTGCATTAGCAAGGTTTTTCTCTTTCCTGAATCAGATTACATTACCTGAATGAATGAATGAATGAATGAGCAAATGAATGAATGAACGAATGAATGATTGAATAAGAAGTTGACCTCCCAAAGCCACATTACTGCACTGCTCCAGAGCTCATTGAGAGGGTATATGCAAGGGAAAAATGGGAAAGTACAAAAGGCTCATTGACTTAGCAAGGCTTTCCTTCACATTCTCTATTCTTTCCATATTTCAACCCAGAAAGAGAGCCAGGCTATCATCAACTGAGCTCTTCCTTGTTCTCCTTCTCTTTGGCAGTCTCCTCTTCCAAGCACTGAAAGGACTTTCCCTTTCCATCTATTATGAACTGCTCTTAGGTCATATCAATCTTTTGGGGGACATGAAATGAAGTTTCATGGCTTGGTCTGTGTTTTTTATTGTTGTTGTTATTGTCTGTGCTGTTTGTTTAAACATATTACGAAGAATTTAGAACTTACGAAAGCTAAACAAAATAGTATAATAAACCCTCATGTGCCCATCGCATGTCCTCAAAAAAGCCTTGTCAACTCATGGCCAATCTTACCCTACACACATCCTCATCCACTACTCCATCCTAATATTATTTTGAAGTAAACCCTCAGCATCATATATTTTCGGTTTTAGCTTGGACTTAATGACAGAATGACTAAATGGAAAAAACTAAAAATTCTAAGGGAAGGAAGCATGTGAAAAGCAGTTTTTTAAACTTAACAGTAGGCTAAACCTGAATACAGACTTAGGAATGGCAAGATTTGGGGACCAGAAAGGAATCTGAACTTTTTGTCTTGCTCTCGTTCTTTCCCCTCTTATCCTTGCAATTCCCTCTTTGTGGGCTTAACCAACCCTCAAACATATTGGCTCCACTCATACAGGAGGGGACCAAAGCTGCAGAAGCCATCTCTGAACTTACAAATATTAATGAGTCCATGAGTCCATGATCCTCCAGGAAAGAGTCATCCCTGTCAACTTCAGTCTGGAAAATTCTGGAGAGCATTCTGATTGGTGCAGCTTAAGCCATGTGCCTTTCCCTGGACCAATCACTGAGGTCAGTGGAATGGAACAGTTGGACTGAGGCAGCTTTAGCCACACCCACCCCTTCTCCACTAGGATTTACTGTGTAGGGTACATAAGAAAAGAACCACAAAGACTACCATCAATTATTATAGGAGGGAAAGGGACCTGATGTTTATTGGGCTTCTAGAATGTGATAAGAAGTATCATAATTTATAGAAACCAAAAAATCCTGAAAGGTAAGTATGGTTGGGGCACTTGGGTGGGTCAGTTGGTTAAACATCTGACTCTTGACTTCAGCTCAGGTCATGATCTCAGGGTTATGAGATAGAGGCTCCTGTAGTGTAGGGCTCTGTGTTCAGCAGGGAGTCTGCTTGAGGATTCTCTTCTTCTCCTTGTCCCTCCCCCTGCTCTCTCTCTTCTCTCTCAAATAAATAAATCTTTTTTTAAAAAGGGTAAGTATGTTCAATTGTATTTTTGAATGAAAGAAGGGAAATTCAGAGAAATTAGGCAGTTTGCCTAACCCTTGGATCTTCTGGAATACCTCTAGTCCATACTTAGTCATGCTATTCCTGAGTCATCCGTTCTAAAATACATGATAGACATATATTTGAGTAAAGAGGACATTTCAAGAGGGTGATTTCAATGAACCTTAGACACATAAGACAATATGAAGCTATATGACCTTGAACAATTATCTTAATTTCTCTGTGCCTCAATTTCCTCATGTGTAAAGTCATGGTAATAATATCCAGTTTGACTCCAAGGACTGAGAAGAAAAAATATATGTAAAGTGCCTCCCATGCTTCCTAGATTGTAGTGTGAAATAAGTAAATAGTTGCAATTACCAGTATTATTACTATAGCCTCGTGCTCCAAGTAAATACAAAGAGATGATTATCAAGGGCAAAAGGAAGCTGGGGTCACCAGCTGTGATGAATTACTGTGATCATGAATGAAAACACCCACCTTTATTATTTCTTCAAAGGTGAGATCCAAAAAATACAATGATGTTTGTTATTTTCCTCTATTGCTTTTCCCTCCAAATCCAGGCATTTACTGAAAGTTAAACTGAGGAAGATCATCAGGTTACCAAAAAGGGAAAAATTGAAAAGCACCAAACACTCACTAACCTAGAAAGTGAAATTGAGTGGCTTTGTTAAATTAGAGTAGATATTCCTATTTCTGGTTCTTGTTTGAAAGGGAAGCCAATAAAATTGCCTTAAAGAGGAGAATGGTCCCAGTGAATGGTGCTGGGCTTCTAAATCTAACATCTAATGATGTGACAACAGCATCTGTATTTGCTGAAGACCAGACAACTGCTACTGCTGTTACAGCTGGAAAATATCAGCAGTGCAACTGGACAGGAAATTCTAGATAAATACTAGCATAGGAATAGATCCAGGATTCTGAATAAAATTTTCTCTGCCTCAATGTGCAGCTTGCCAAATGTGCTTCTAGTTTTGAAGGATACAACTCACTCTAGAGGAAAATTGGGTAAGAATGCCTCAGAGAAATTTAAACCAATGGAATCCAGAAATTTTATACAACCCCATGGTAAGATTTCTAGAACCAGAAGATCCAGGAAGGTCCAGGAAGACCCAGACAGTCTGGAGAGGTGGATGAGGCCTTTTTCCTTGCTTCACGGCATTGTGCTGTTCCGGGGAGTTGATTTGTATCATCTTCCTTGTCAGCCAGGTTAAATTACGAAAATTTACTCAGCAACCTCAACTACACAAAAATGGAAAATCTGATAGGGGCTGTTGAATGAAGTGAATGTTTGTATTTCTTGCTCCTGACAACCTGCAACTCTTGTTGTTATCTAGTGAAGGTAGTAGACAGAGCAGATGGTCTGCAATGAGAAACCCCACCATGCAAACCACAGAGACACTTTTTTTAGCAAAAAGGCAACCTTAGTTTTGAAATGTCCAATGTTGAAACTGCCTAAAAGACGTCATAAGAACAGATCTACAAGCACTTGGGAGCAAGAATTATATTTCAGGGGCGCCTGGGTGGCTCAGTGGGTTAAGCCTCTGCCTTCGGCTCAGGTCATGGTCTCAGGATCCTGGGATCGAGCCCCGAATCGGGCTCTCTGCTCAGCAGGGGAGCCTGCTTCCTCCTCTCTCTCTCTGCCTGCCTCTCTGCCTACTTGTGATCTCTCTCTCTGTCAAACAAATAAACAAAATTTAAAAAAAAAAAAATTATATTTCATTAAAAAGTATATCTCCATGGCTTACAACTCTGCCTACCACCAAGAAACAGTGAATGGAGCCCAGATACTTGGATGAAGAACAAACATATGATAAGAGTCAGATTCTAAATAGCCTTCAGAAAGATCAGAAGCAGGTGTTTTCAGCATTTGTCAGTATGACCTGCTAAAATCAGAAATAAATCTCTATTTCTGAGACCAGAGATACAGGCTAACATTGAGAACTGGAGGGAGAACAATAACCAAAAGTAGGAACTCACCTTTTCCATCTAATGTCTTAGGTTTGTGCTGAGTTTTTACAAGAACTAGGTTCTAGGTATTTAATTCATTCAAAAAATGTTCTGCTTACTCACTCCACCACCTCCGTGAAGTCCTTAGTCATGTTCAGACTAGATGAATTATGAAAGTCTATCCAAATCTGAGATTCTGAAGGGAACAAGCTCCTTTTAGACTCAGTGAAGTTGCACAGGTAGGTCTGGATTTCATGCCAGTTCTCAGCAACTCTCATACGATGAGAAGTTCAGTACAATACAGTATTCAGCTCCAAGATGGGAGGCAGAGCCCAGGATCAGCCTTGAGGTCTCTGTTTACTTTGACCTAATCCTCACCTCTCTGATCATTCTCAGTCCTTTCTTTCTTGGTTTCTCCTGGATACCAACCAGGCTCATCAACTCCAACCTGAGCCCCAGCAGAGATTTCGTTGTGCCCATCCCACCCCTTGGCTTGCCTCTCAAGTGTTCCCCAAGCATGGCAGTCACCCACTCTGGGCTGCCTGGGTATTCTCCTCTGTGCCACCCCTTCTGGGTGAACCCATGACAGCCCTGGAAACTGGAATGACTGCATCTCCAATCTATGTTGGCCCATGGCCCATTGAGTGGTCAAGTGCTAAACATGACTAAATGATACCAGATTAGCTACAAATTGGTCACGCCAAACATGCACTTTTATAGCTCCCTTATTCAATCATGACATCACTAACAATTACCCTAAAAGTTTTACTATGGAGAAGGTCAAACATATAGAAAAGCCGAATGGGATAATGAACTCCCGTGCACCAATCAGAAAGCTTCCCAAATACTTTTTAAGTTTAAGACTATAAAAAATAGTTGCATAACTAGCTAATCATTTCAGTACTGTGCAATTACATTTTGACTAAAGCCATATTTGCACTTCAATGATGTTGGCAGCCCTGCCTTTCAAGATCATATCCCGCCTTGCTCAGTTATAATAGGCCATTCCTCCTGGCCGACTTGATCTGAACAGTTTAAACCAATCTACCCAAGATATTATGTGTTTGCTCCCTTTCGTAAAAATAGAAGGTAATTGAAAAGGTCGTAAAAATGTTCATCCATCAGGTCAGTCCATGTAGTTTTCCTTTTTGTCTCTGATAGCAATTTGGCAGGAGAAAGCGTTTACTGCCTCTGATCTCAACCATAAAAAGGCCAGGGAGGTAACACAAACCATGCAGCCTCCCTTAATAATTAATTACATGGCCCATCCATGAGTGTATCTGAACATTTTTTGAAGCCATTTCTATTTCTAGCCTGTGCCAGTTCTGAAAAATCTAGGTAGAGACCATGGAGGTATTAGGGCTGAATCGGGAGGTGGTAGGACAGGCCATAAAAAACACATACATGCAATTTACCCCACTGGATGCAAATGTAATCCAAAGCCAAGCAGTAGAGTTAGCAGGTGAACCAGTACAATTTTCTCTTTATTACTAAGGAGACTCTCACCTAAACCAATTCATCCTCACACAGTAACGGTAAAATCAGAAAATCGGACATGCCTGCTGGGTTGTGTTGCCTGTTGAGGTTAAAATGTAATTCTGAAGATGATGGATTTTCACCCCCAAATGAGCTCATTAGTTTTACAAACAAACAAAACCTTTAACTCCCCCACCAAAGCTCATCTATGTCCTTTTCTCTGCCCTTTCCCGTTCTTGATGCCTCACATGCTCATCATTAGCAGAATGGGGAGGAGAGAGGGAAAAAATCTGAGTCCAAGAAAAAAAAATTCAAAGAGCCCACTATTCTGACAGTGAGTTCAGAGGGATGTCATACATGAAGGACAGACGTGTGTTCTGAGTAATCGTATTGTGTATTCACTTGACTTGCATTGTTAGAAAAAGCATAATACAACATTCTAATAAAGTCTCTCTTTAAGGACAAATTTCGTATACTACAAATTTCTCCAAATCAGGAATTCATTCATCGTAATCCAAATCTGTGCTCCCGCCATTACACAGGATTGTTTTTGTGGCTACGTCAAAATAACTGTCATCCGCCATCAGGTTCCGTCTTGATTCATGTGAGTCTGAATGAGATATGAAAGCATTCCTTGAACCAAATGCAAAGCTTTCTATTGCTACCAGATGCTTTTCCTTGAAGAGTGCTTGGGTTCCTTAGCTGACTCACTGGGTTTTTCTTCTGAAAGCCTCTGGCCTTTTCTGAGCATCAGGAGAAGCTGGGGTCTCCTTTCAGGTGCTAACTGAGGCACCATCAGTTTAGGCAGAAGACAAAACTGAGTGACGAGGAAGCTCCGTGTTGCAGCTTGATCACAGAAGGTACTGTGACTCGGTTGCTGTCAAGTTCTACTCTAGGACTGAGACTCTATGCTCCCAGGGGGAACAGAACCAAAAACCATGTTCCTTTGTCCACCCTGGGAGACTCGCTGTGACCTATATAACGATGTGATGGCAGCCCGAGGTAAGACACAGCTTGTCTCTTGTGGGAGTGAGCTTTGCACGCTGTTGTTTGCTTGGCCTGGAATGTTTCCACTTCCAAGGCAACCCCTTCTCATCCTGTATATTTCAGCTCTTCCCCAGGGAAGCTACTCCCTGTTGGACCATGTTTCTTTCATCCAAGCATGCACAGAACCCGGGTGATAAACCATTTATATTGCCCATAAATAACTTAAAAATCCTTCTGCATACACTCTGTGTGTTTGTGTGTGTGTGTGTGTCTTGATCTCTCTCTTTTTTTTCTTGATCTCTATCTTGAGGGTGTTTAATTCATCGTTGAAGGACCTTAATCTGAAATACACAAGGTGTGGTTAGTTAGCATTTAAAAGATTTAATTAAAAAAAAAAAAAAGGAAAATCTCTATTCCAGGGACAGCTACACAAAGACTTCAACTATCTCTTAATCCCGCAGAGGGTTTCACAATCAGTAAATTGCATGTTTAAAGATAATTTTCACCAGTTTGATGACTGGCATTTTAAAAATGTGGATTGGCTAGAAATCTCAGTTCACCCTCTCTCGCCTCTGCAGCAGGAGAGTAAAGAGCTGAGCAAATGCAGCGGCTTATACCCTGCCTTAGGTTTAGGAGGCCATCTGGTTCTGGGTTCCACAGAGGATGTTGACACCTGAATCTTGCTGCCGGAACGCTGTCACATTAATTTCAAGTGAAGATTTAAATTAGGGCGCCTAACAGCCTTGCCGCTCGGTCGGGGTGCTGTCTGGGGACCTCAGTCTCAGCCCTACTGAGAGCTGGCTGGAAATGCAGACTTGCAGGCCCCTGGCCTTTTTGCATTTCAACCCAAATCCACAGTGACTTCTCTGCACTGACATTGACATTTGAGACGCCCCGCCCACATTCCCCCCCCCCCCAAAAGCTGAAACTTTGTCACATTTACAGACCACAGTTCTATAAATGTTTTTATTTTTTTTCTTCTTGGATGCCAAGCTTCCTGATAACTATTGATGTGACAGAATTCCATCTGAGGCTTCCTGTGGCTGTAATTGACACCTAGTTATCAGTCCGGGAATGGGGAAGAACTGCCGACCCGGCCAAAGTTAATTTTGAAGCCTATCTTTATCTGCTGTAAATAACCTTATCATTCATTGCAAACTATCGTGTTGGCTTGGGCCAGCTTGTAGCTCATTCTCTTTCCAGTCGGCCATAATGGTGATCTATTCACCATATGGTTATTTCGTTAATGTGTCCCATATTACACCATAGTCTCCAAGAATATGGAAACAGATTGTACGTTTTCTGTTACCTTTCTAGTCAAGTGTCTGGCACTGTAACTAGTAGACACTCAACAAATATTTGAATGAAAACTGTAGTGAGAGAAGGGAGATGTTGATGATTTTCTGAGCAAGCAAGGAAAATACATTTAAGCTTTTATGGGCTTTAGAACTTTGAACTGACTCTTGGGAGCTGAATGAATAACTTCCATTATGATTTGACCCCAAAGTCCCAAACAAACATTTCCCAAGCTCATATCTTTTTCTGCTTCTAGGGCCATTTGTATAAAGCTCAAGGTATGGAAGATCATTTGTAAAAGGTTTTCCTTTTCCTGATTCTCCTTTTGCTTATTTATTTGGTTGAAGCTTGCTAATCAGGTATGTACAAGTTTAATGGTCATGGAATGCATAACCAGTGTTAAAAGGAACACTGAAAAATTATTTCATGACTTTAGTACATTGTTTTGGTCTCAGGGTGGCAGACAGCCATTTTCCCAGAGGGAGGAAAATCAGCCAGTGGTGACACACAGATGCCTTCTCTCAACTCCAGTCTTGTGAAATAGAAAATCTTATCAGAAATATGTAATCAATTTAAGCTTATTTTATGCAAATTATACCCTACTAAGGAAGCTTGTGAGCAAAATCTTTGAAAACAAGATTCTGCAGGCTTTTTTGGCACTGCTGTGATAGACAGTACTAAATGCCAACAGACTTGCATATTTAAAATATTTAATGATGGGGAGAAAATATAAAATTAATTATCTTGGTGAGAAAAAAACTGTCAGACAGATAATTTATTAAAAACTATCTTGGAAAATTCTTACATAAAACGTTTCTAAATAAGAGCAATTGATCTATCTAATAATAGGACTTAAAATTTCACCAAAATGGTGCCAAATTAAGATTTATGTTGAACTCCAATCCAAACAATAGATGAAATAAATTGTACCAATTATCCACAATTGGTGGCTCATGTCAATCTCAGGGCATAAGAATGGCTTGTTGACCCACAGCTGCCAGTTTTACTATCTTATATGAGTATTATTTGAGGGAGGTCAAACACCTCTTTAATGCTCTAGCTGTGCTTGCAAAGGATATTTTTACAAGTGTGCTGTGGTTCACATGGTGTCGTGGTTAATTTTATGTGTTATCTTGACTGGGCCACAGTGTGTCCAGACATTTGATCAAATATTATTCTGGGTGTGTCTGTGAGGGTGTTTTGAGGTGAGATTAAACATTTGAATTGGTAGACTAAGCAAAGAAGATGGTCCTCCCCAGTGTGGATAAGGTTCATCCAGTCAGATGAAGACCTGAATGGAAAAAAAAAAAAAAAAAAAAAAAACTGGATAAGAGGGAACTTTGTCTACCTGAATAATCGACCTCCTGCCTTCAAGTAACTATAACTTACATCAGCTCTCAAAGTTCTCACGTTTTTGGACCCAGACTGGAAATACACCACTGGTTCTTCAGCTTATAGATGGTAGATCTTGGGACTTTTCAGCCTCCATAACTGTGTAAACTAATTCCTTCTTCTCATACTCCTGCCCCTGCTCTTCCTTCTCCTCCTCTCTCTCTATGTGTCTGTATGTTTATATGAATATACATTTATGTATAAAATAGCTCTATACATAAATAGAATCATAATCAAAATTCTGTTGATTTATATTATCCTATTGGTTCTGGTTTTCTACATATGGTTTATTCTGAGAAGGTTCTTAAGTAGAGCTACCTTCATCATTACTCTACTTTTAGGATTGGAGATTTTTAACTATATTCAAAACCACATGCACAAGAAAAGAAATATGTGGGCAAGAAATCCATACACTGCAATAATATGTGGATGAAGCAATTGAAATGGTTAAGTAATACAGTATTATTAAAACATAATATTTTTCTTAGACTTTCAACTTCACATAGGGAACTTATCATTTGAAAAGTATGAAGCTATAATATTTTATTGCTTAAGAGATATTTATGCACCTAGATCCCTGAAATGGAAAGGCACACATTTTATCACTCTGCTCCTATAACTCAAAGCTGTTCAATAAATTTAGTATTTTTAGAATGACTTAAGACCACACGTAGGCAATCCAAGCCCCAAAGCTTGTGGTTTCAATAAGGAATGAGGGGAATAACACAGTGGTGATGGAAATGCTTTGCACAACTCTAGGTGCGTTAAAGAGAGAGGATGTATAGCACAAACATCTGATTTACATGGAGAATGGGGAAAGAAGGCAAAGGGAAAGATGGGAGAACAGAAAGGAGCTTTCAGCTTCCCAGAGCCCAGGCCTTTCTCTCCTTAGAGTGGAGTTGGTTCACAGAACAGGTCACTTCCTGGGACCCTAGGGTGGAAGAGACCACCTTTGTCACAGTTCCCTAAACTTGCCCCTTCTGAACTTGCAAATGCCAAGACCAAAGACGATAATACTCCTCCAGTTCTTTTCCCAGGTGTGGTTGCCCAAATAGGAAACAGGATGGTTTAGCTATTCTACTAAACTATTCTCTATTTATATACAGAGCTTCCCAGCAGCCACAGACCAAAGAACGGGAGAGGAAGCTGGTCTCACTCTTTTTCTCCTTCCTGCTTATTTCCATTCTTTACTTCCCTGGAGAGAATCCCTCCTCTTTGGGACTACTGCAAATAAGTATTTCAGAAACTTCCAACAGCATCTCCATTCTATAATGTAAATTATTTTCAGGGCAGTAGCGTAACAACAGAGAAAGAAGACCTATGTTCTAACCTTATCTATTTAACTTAAATAATCAATTTGGTTAATGTTTGTATAAAGTTTTCTGTGTGTTAGACACTGGCATGTAGGCCAAGTTCACAAAGTGTCAATAATGAAGATGACAAGAGATCAAAGGAGAGAAGTTACAACATGATGGGATGTTTGCAGGTACACACTAGATCACAGGTGATATTAGGAAGACATTGATCATTTCTGCTTGAGTCAAGAGGAAAGGCTTTGCTGAAGAAAATTATCAAAAGCTAGCAACTATCTCTCCAGGCCATGTCCTATAACCCGAGACTCACGTTTGACCTCTGGAGCATTTGTTCTGGAAGCCTCCTACCTCCCATGCTCTTCCTGGTCTCTCTTTCCTCCAGTCTTCCAGTCTTGATCCCTTTTACTTTTTTTTTTTTTTTTTGCTTTCCCCTCATGCATCATCTTTCTTTTCAAAGGCTTAGGTCAGCATTATTTATGCTTACCAAATCTAAGCTTATACCTGTGTGCTTTTTCTTAAATGTAGGCCTATTTTGTCACATTTGCATAGGCGTACAATTTCACAGAAAAGCAAAGTGCAGTCAAAGTGTGCAAAGGCAAGCACACTTCGTTTGTCTGCATCCATTTTAGAGCAGTTTTTTGCCCCCAGTTTTTGTTTTTGTTTTGCTTGGCCCTCCTCATTGCCACAGGAATTTGCCCCAGCCCCAAAGGTAATTTCTATTCCTCTGTATCCTATGTATCTTCCTCATAATCATATAATCTCTCTCACACACATGTACATATATACATGGTTTTTTCCTCATTGCTTGTTTTATAAAAGTAAGATGATGTTATGCACACTTTTCTGTATCTTGTCATTCTCAGTTCTGATTCATTCTTTGAATATTGTATAATATTCCATGTTGTAGATAGATGATGATTTTGTCAATCATTCCCATAAAAACAAGAACTTAGCCTGTAGATTTTTACTACAGTAAGTGTCAATATACATGTATTACTTCTCCGGTATGGATTTCCAGGAGTGGAATTGTTAGGTTAACACACACACACACACACACACACACACACGCAACTTTAATAGATATCGCCAGGCAGGTGGTTTTCAAAACAATGTTTTAATTCACACCACCAATGTGTGAGAAAATACTCTTTCTGTGTCACGTTAGTAACAGATGTTTATAATTTTTTCAATCTTTAAGAGTAGCTTCCTTTTTTTTAACTGTATTTAAATTTTGAATATATAAAACCTTATTACACAATCCCAAGGTCAAAGCCATATAACCAATTACACTCATAGAAGCCACATTTCCATCACTGTCCTCTGCTTTCTGTTGCTTCCTTCTCTTATGGGCAATACTTTTTACTCACTCTTAGTTAATTCTATAGTAATTATTTTTCAAATTACTTATTTACATTTGCATTTATACCTTTAACCCCTTTTCTTACACAAAAGGTAGCACATCATATATATTTTTCTTTCTGTACTTAGCTCTTTTCCCTTAAAAGCATATCCTGGTTCTCAAGCTACATGAGTGAATGAAGACCTTCCTTATTCTTTTTTTGGAGCTACACAATATTCAACCAGTCCCCAGCTGATGAACCTTGGGTTGATTTCAATCTTTTGCTCCTATAAAAAATGCCACAGTGAATAATCTTGAACATCCATCATTTCATATTTTTCCACTGTAATTTTAGGCTAAACTCCTAGAAGTAAAGTGGCTGAGAAAGATATATGCATATATAATTTTTCTAGATATTACCAAATGCCCCTACACAGGGACTGTCCAACACCACATTTCCCCAAAATATATGAGTTACTGTTGCCTCGTGGCCTCACCAAAATTCTTTATTTCTAAATTCTTAGATGTTCATCAAAATGATCCATGAAAAATTGCAGTATAATTTAATTTGTACTTCTTTTATTTACAGTGAGATTAATTATTTGTCATATGTTTAAAGGTCATTTACAGTTATGCTTTTCTGTGATTTTCATGTTCATATATTTTGTCTATTTTTCTGTTGGGTTATTAATCTCTTCCCCCTCAGTTAAAGTAGCTATTTATATTTTAGGGATAATTGCACTTTGTGTAAATTACAAAATATATATATATTTTTTACTTTTCTTCTGGTGATTTTAATCATGCCAAGTTTTTTTTTATTAATTCTTATTTTTTTTAATTTCTTTTCAGTGTTCCAGAATTCATTGTTTATGCGCCACACCCAGTGGTCCATGCAATACGTGCCCTCCATAATACCCACCACCAGGCTCACCCAAACCCTCAGCCCCCTTCCCTCCAAAACCCTCACTTTGTTTCTCAGAGTCCAAAGTCTCTCATGGTTTGTCTATTCATGTTTTTTTTAAAGAATTTTGCCTTTATAATCATACATAAGATTAATTTATGCTTTTCTTTTTTGTGCAATCTGTATCAAGTGTTGATATATATTTTTCTCTTTACAAGAATTTAGAAGTTTACTTTTTTTCTGTATATTCAACAACATTTTAAGCAGAACTGAGGTGACCTATTCCAGAAAGATTCAGTAGAATTTTTCTGGGACTGGTGTTTTTTTATGATGGAGCTTTTTTACAGCATTGCACTCCCCCCCCCCAAGGGAAACTGCTTTGTTTATACTTTCTACCTGTACCGGGGTCATTTGGGGTAGATTATATTTTCCTGTAAAGTTATTCTTTCCATCATACATTTTTGAATTGATTTTCATAGAGTAAAACACAATCTCTCATGATATTTTCTTTCTTTTATCCCTTCTTTCTTTCTCTCATCTCCACTGGTTTCATAATTTTTGTTCTCTTGTCATTTATTTTGTGTTTTATTCTTTCTAGATTTTTCTGGTTTTGTTTTGTTTACATTTCTGTCACTATTTCCATTCATTTATACTTATTGGAGGATATTTATTCCTTTTGATATTATAAGCCACTCTTTTACATTTGAATAATGACCATTCTCCATTTCAATTCATCTCTGAATATTTGGGGGGAATTCATGTTTTTAAGCTCTAGAAAGATTTTTCTTGTGTGTGCTACATTCCTATCTTCTACTATGTTATTATTATTTTGTTGTTCAAATCATATCTTTTCAGCAGCTCTTTTTACATTTAGTGTATATATTCATTTTCTAATGTGCTTAACAAATTATCTCAAACTTAGCTTGAAACAATAGCTACATATTAGTTTACAGCTCCATAACTCAGAAGTCCAGAAGGCTCTACAGAATTCTACACTAAGGGTATTACAAGACTCAAATTAAGGGGTCAGCCAGCCTGGATTCTTATCTGGAGGTTCTAGGAAAGAATCCACTTCCACGCTTTCAAGCAGGCAGAATCCAGTTAATTGCAGTTGTAGGACTGAGATCCCCATTTCTCTGCTGATGATTGTCCTTAGGGGAGGGGAGGCTCACCAAGCTTTTTAAGCCCACCCATATTTTCCTCCTGTGCTCCCCGCCCACCTTCAAATGAACAATGGCTAGAATCCTTCTCAAGCTTTGGGTCTTTCTGATTTTTCTCTTTTGTTTTTAAGGGGTTGTGTGGTTAAATCAGGATCACTTGTAAATCTCCCTATCTTAAGGGAGCCTTAAGTCAACTGTGCCATATGATATAATATTCATGGGAGTAATACCTCATTATATTCACAGATTCCAATGATTAGGGCAGGACATATTTGCTGGGGGAGTGGGAAGGACTTTAGAATGCTATGACAACGGTTGGTTCTTGCTCTAGAAACCAAAGGTTCACATGGCTCTCAAATGCAAAATACATTCACACCCTCTCAAGGTTTCCCAGGGTCTTATCCTATTGTAGTATTAATTCAAAGCACAAAATCTTATCAGCTTAAACATTCAAAATTTCAACAGCTCAATCATCTAAGTCTGTACAGGTGAAGATCCTGACCACAATTTCTCTCTATCTGTGGTATTATGGACTTAAAGAACTGAGTTATCAGCTCCTAACATACAATGGTGGGGCAGGCATAGGATAACATTTATAGATACTCAGATGTGAGGGAAAAAAAAAAAGGAATAAAATGGAAAATAAAAAGTAGTCATTGCTACAGACAGTTTTGAAACCCAGCTGGTCTAATTTCTTTAGGTGTCAACATTGCTGTGGCTCTCAACTCTGACCCCTGTGCTCTGGGCTTCACTGTCTGTGTTCCTAGTTCTTCCCTCCCAGTCTTGCTTTCTTTTTCATGAAAATGGCAGCAATGAAATTTCAGCTGAGTGATTTTATCTGCCTGCCTCCTATCAGGAGAATGTTGGGTCTGAGAGCCTTTTCAATCTCTCGATGCTTTTCAACCCAATCTGGCAATGTTTCTGCTGACATAAAATTCTCCAGAAACTTGTGGGCATGAATTTCATGGATGTTCACTCCATTAGGTGAAAGGCTCATCCACAGATCATCTTTGGATAATCTCTTCGCTATGTTTAGCTTCTGCTGAAATGGCGGAAAGGCAGTGCCCTTTAGCTTCCTAAGGCCCTCTGGTTTGATCAAGAAGATCTGGGAACTTTAATCTCCTGCTACTGAGTATTCTGAACTTTTGATCTCCCAAAGTTTCAGCAAACAGTTTCAGTGAAATGCTTTACAGCCACGTCCTTGGCTTTTTCTCATGCCATGCTTTCAAAAATAATTTCTTAATTTTAGTATTATCTGCCATCTGGAAAAATTGAGAATTTCCTGAATCATCAAGTCCTGGTTCCTAAAGTCACAAACTATACATGCCAGAGAGAGTTCACAAAATTAATAGAAATTTAAAGTTGATTTGGCCTTGGAGAATAACTAAACTAGCGATTCTCAGTTGGAGGCCATTTTGTGCCTCCTAAATACATTTCTGCCTAAATATCATTTCTGGTCCTCATAATGTGGGAAAAAGAGGACTGGGTGCTACTGGCTTCTAGAAAGTAGAGACGAAGGCTGCTACCAAACATCCTACAATGCACAGGAAAGCCTCCTTTCCCAACAAAGATTTATTCAGTCCTAAATATCAATCCTGCTGAAGTTGAGAAATGCTGATGAAAATCAACTCTTTTATTTTTATTCTAAAATTTTTAAAAAATTAATCTTTTTATTTTAAAGATGAAAGTACCTAAACCTGGGGAGGTAAATAATGAGCCTAAGAGGTAAAGCTGTACTATCTTGGAGTCAGAATTAGACCCAACATCTGGTCTTCCCATTACATTGTACTTCTCAATGGTTTTGTGCTTGTAGATCCCTCAATTAACATTTGGCACATAAGTAAGCCATTCACTTTAAGTACATTTTTACTTTAAGTATCTTTTTATGAAGCCACCATTACCCTGATCCCCAAACCAGGCAAAGACCACACCAAAAAGGAGAATTTCAGACCAATATCACTGATGAATATGGATGCTAAGATTCTCAAACAAGATCCTAGCAAATAGGATCCAACAGCACATTAAAAAGTACATTTTTAAAATGTTTTCCACAATTAGGAAATTGACTAAAAATAAAACAATTAAAAATGAGTAGTATCAGTTACATAGAGTCAGATAAAACATAAATTCAGAAAACACAGCTTTTTTTTTTTTTTTTTTAAACCACAGTCAGCTTTCCACCAAAGTGTATTATTCTCGAAATCTGGAAGGTCAAATATTTCAACTTGGGAAATAATGACAAACGGACTTTGAATTCTCTTTTTATTACATTTTCTATGTCCTATTATTGTATACATGGAGTGTGTGTGTATCTGTGTTTCAAATGTACCCAGTTGTTCCTCACTCAGTGTTTTCACACTGAGTTAAAAAAAAAAATACTAGAAAAGAGACAGACTGTTAGTGATGAAGCCCATCTAGCACAACTTTTGTTTTTTGAGGGCTTGCAGTGGATTAAATGAGATAAAACACATAAAGCAAAGAGCACAGATAAAGTTCTCAGTAAATATTTGCTCTGTTTTCTTGAATATCTTTTCCTACTTGGCAAGAGTTGATTCACACATTCTGCACATCGGTGACCTCGTAACTATAAAACAAAATATCTGGTACCCTGCCATTGATATTATATGACATCCAACAGCATCCTTTGATAAAAAGATTCTTCCAGTAGCTTATCATACTTTCTCTCCAAGCATAATATTTGTCATCAAATTTATAAG
Organism: Mellivora capensis; assembly: GCA_004024625.1. Taxonomy (NCBI): domain Eukaryota; kingdom Metazoa; phylum Chordata; class Mammalia; order Carnivora; family Mustelidae; genus Mellivora; species Mellivora capensis. The sequence goes on from PISX010007867.1 coordinate 78,851, forward strand.
CTTGTCAACCACATTGGGACTGCCATAGGGTTTTGTTTTGTATTTTTTTTTCCCTACAAGGAGGGAAATTCTGAATGTCCTTTTTTCTCAGTCTTCAGAAATAGATTTGTCCATTGAATGGTGGAAAGCATTAGTTTCTCATTGTTCTGAAGAAAATATTGATAAACCTTCTAATATGGTGATTATGCTTCAGATTGATTTGAAAATTTGGTGTCTCTGTGCCACTCTTTGACAGTTTCCTATCAGACAGAGCAGTGAAATCTTCAGGTAAAACGGAAGTTTGGTCCAAGAAAATCAGATTTTCAGACATCCTTTGTTCTTATTTGCACTTTTCTTTTACAGCTTGTGAAAACACATCACATTTAGAAATCCAGTTGTCTCGGCACATGCAGCATCACATTCTATATCCGATCTAAGCCCTGCTCACTATTTATATTTATGATGTTATTCGAAGTTGTGGTATTTGCTTTACTGTTTTCATCACTACTTTCATGCTTCAGTTCACAACTTTTGAGTCACTGATCCATTTCTGTGAATCAAGAATATCACACCTTAGAAAAGTAAGAATAAAATGGGGAATCTAACAAATGTAAACCAAAATATGTAAATGAGGCGAGAATAAGTTAGTCAGGATCCCAGAACACCCTGTTTACTGAATGACTTGGCTGGGAGGAAGGGGCCACCGCAGTGCTTGTTGAATAAGCAGTCTCTTCAAATATAATCATTAATCACACCTTTCAAATTCAGCAATGTCTGTGAATAAATCATTTCTCTGCATTTCCTGTGAAACTGTCAGACTGCCTGCAGACCATGGGATGGACCAACTGCTAAAGCCACAGAGACCAACACACCCCTACCCACGACCCCCACTTTCCCACCCCCCTTACCACCCCCACCCTGACCCCACTGGGAGGAGGCACTGGTATCCATCTTGCCCAGTCAGGTGTTGAAGCACTGGACCAGATTTGATCTTCTGAGTTTTAGTTGTGACACAACCTTTGGTTGAATTTCATTACCCGCTTAGAAATGTTCAGTTCTACACAAGCAGAACCTAGGGCATCAACCACTACTTGCTTGTAAAGTGGGTCAAAGATTTTTTTTCCTTATATTCCTGAGTTGTTCGCAAAATAGATGCCATGAGAATTTGCATAAAATTTAGCTCTACTTGAAGGGATCTGTCTGAAATTAGGGTTACCTGGGCTAATGTCTCCTACACACCAGGGATTCTAGATTCTAACCCCTATTCTGCAGATGACTCATGAGAGAAATTTTAACAAATGATTTAGCCTCTTTTTAACTCTGTCTTCTCTTGCTTTATGAGCAAAGGAAGAGATGTCATTTTCTGGTGAAGAAAAGTCAAAAAGTAAAAATAAAATGGACTCACAGAAGACCTTTCCTATAAAACCAAGATCCCAAGAATGCTTAGATAGATTAATTTATTACTACTTTAAATTCTAAAAACAATAGCCCAAACTCGTGGCTTTTGAAATAAAAGTTAATGCCTAATGTGACAATGTGGTTCCTCTCTTCCCTTCATCCCTCATTTTCTTCCTATTCTCATGCATGGTAGGAAGGGAAATTTTTTGTCTCTAAGTTATATCATGTGAGAAAGATCAAGACTACTAAGTTCTATTTGTCAATCTAATGGATGCTAGAAGCCACTGATCATGGTCACTCCACATTACAACTGGGAATAGGGACGACCACTGCAACAACATGGGTGGACCTGGAAGCCATTATGCTAAATGAACTATGTCCATCACAGAAGGACAAATGCTACATGATTGCCCTTACAGGGAACATTAAAACTAGTCAAAGGTATAGAAGTAAACAATGGAGTGGCAGTTACTGGGGATGCGGTGGGGAATAGGAGATGTTGTTCAATGGGTATAAAGTTCCAGTTATACAAGAGTAGTAAGTTCCAGAGGTCTGCTGGAATATGGTTCCTACAGTTTACAAGAAGGAATTGTGTACTTAAGGGTTTGTTAAAAAGGTAAATATTGGGGCACCTGGGTGGCTCAATCGATTAAGCCTCTGCCTTGGGCTCCGGTCATGATCTCAGGGTCCTGGGATTAGTCCTGCGTTGGGTTCTCTGCTCAGTGTGGGCAGAGTGCTTCCCCCTCACCTCTGCCTGCCTCTCTGCCTATTTGTGATCTCTCTCTCTCTCTCTCTCTGTCAAATACACAAATAAAATCTTTTTTAGAAAAGATTAGATATCATGTTAAGTGTTTTTGCCACAAAAATAAGCAAAACCAAGAGACACAGGTGATGGACATGTTTAGTACCTAGATTTTGGAAATGGGAAAACAAGTTCATATGTCCAAACTCACCAAATTGTATACATTAATAACGTGCAGTGTTTTTTTTTTTTTTTTTTTACATGCCAGTTATACTTCAGTAAAGCTGTGGGGGTGGGGAGAGGAGGTGGACAGAAAAATGCTTTCTCTGAATCAACCCATGAAGGATTCTGGAAGGTTGGCTCAAGGGTACCGGCAGGGGTGGGTAGGAATGGTGGGAGATGAGGTACTAAGAAATAGAAAAGAAAATCAGGAGAGAAATGGAGATAGAAGGGACTTCAGGGTCCCTCTGAGTGAAGGTCACCTCTGTTTGGAAGGATGAGAGACCAGATATGGTGGGAGAGTAGAGATTGTGGACACTCATTTGAACTCTGTGTTCACAATCAGGTAACAGGGCTAGGATCTTTCTCAAGAGGGCTCTGACCAGGCGGTGCTCAATGGTTGAGGGACAGGGTCCCATTCAATAAGATGCACTATGTTTTTGAGGAAGTACCATTTTGGGGGAACTGGTCATCCACTTTCCTCGGCCCCCACTCTGAATGAGCACCCAGCTTAATGTTCCTCCTCTTTCCCTCAGCACCTGTGTTCTGCTCCCAAAGAGTATAGAGGAAGTTGTACTCCACTGGGGTCAGCTCTTCAGCTCTCAGGACACAGAAATCAGAGCCCATGTTTTCTAAAGGGATGCTGTCCTAAGCTTTGAAAATACTTTTTTGTTTGTTTGTCTTAATTGAATGAGTCTGTATCAACACTGGACACATTTTTTAAAAAAACATTCTGTACCTAGAATAACAAAATCTCCTACCAGAGTAAACACTTAAAGCACAGAACATAACTAAACAAAGTTCAAACGTTTTTATGTTGGAGGCAGAAAAAAGTATCATTATTTCTTTAGCAAGAGTTGAAAAAGGAGAAATCACTTTCCAGTTATATAAACTTATCCTCAATGTTCCAACTTATAAATTTGGAATAAGAATAACTCTCTGTGTCACATAAACCAGAACATTTTTAAGGACAGGAATAGAAAACATAAAAGAGAAAATGACTTCTTCCATCTATGTGTGTGTGTGTGTGTGTGTGTGTGTGTGTTTAAAAATAGTCATTACTCTGGTATGAAAGTATCATACCTGTGCAGGATGACAAATTTCATTTTAGCTTCCTTATCTATACATATATCCACATAGTGTTAACAAATCATTGCTACTCTGGCTTGATGAAGACAGCCACAAAAAACCCAAAATAATCATAAAAATCAAGGGACTATGTTGTTGCAATATTTATGTCCCTGACAGGTGCCCTGATGCTTTGAATGAGATCTCGTACATGTGCGGTCTATGCCTCCAGACTTACCTGGTAGGAATAGCATGTGTTCTAAACTCTCATGGAAGTTCTAAACTCTCATGGAAGTTCTCATGGGAGTTCTAAACTCCCATGCTTTCCAGGGCACAATGCAAATCATATCAGGTCACAGGCAGTGGGACCCACCCCTGTCATTCAGACATTCCTTTTGTTCCATTGTACATGTAAGAAATTTCCAAATGCCAAATAGTTTTAGAAATGCCAGGACAGGAAAAAAAAAAAAAAAAAAAGGACAATGAAGCCAGGGAATGAAAGCCTTAATGTAATCATTCAAAAGTATCAAGTGAGGACAGGCCATGTTCCAGCTGGTGTGTGTGTGTGTGTGTGTGTGTGAGAGAGAGAGAGAGAGACAGACAGACAGACAGACAAAAACAAAGAGAGTGTTGGTGGGAGCTGAAAGCAAAAGGAAAATTGTTGCAGAAACATAAATAAAATCTGATCAACGAGAAGGAGTCTACTCATTGGTCACTAGAATCATAAGAGTTAGCTAGGGAAGGATTAAACAGAGGAGAATGTCCCAGGCGGACACACTAGGAATGTGTGAATGACAGGGGTGGGTCCCACTGCCTCTGATCTGTTTTGATTTGCAATCTGCCATGGAAAGCATGGCTTGAGAGTTTAGAACACATCTTATACGAGGTACGTCTGGAGGCACAGACGACACATGTACGAGATCTCATTCAAAGCAACAGGGCACCTGTCAGGGATATAAATATTGTAACATAGTGCCTTGATTTTTACCAATGTCCAAAGAAAGCAAGACATTTGGGGAGATGTGTCCTCTTAGAAGAGAATATGGTCCCATGGAAGGTCAGAATACCACCTATAAGGTAATCCAGGCTGAACTGAGAGAAAATGCTGGAGATACTACATAGAAAGGAATTTGGGTTTTGTTTTTGTTTGTTTGTTTGTTTGTTTGTTTGTTTCTGACCAAGAGAATGAAAAGAGACCCAAGAAAGTTGAAAGGCAGTACGAACTAGAAGACAGAGACGAGATTCTGGAGACATTTCTGCCGGGTATGAAGACATAGCTAGGACAAAGTCAGGAAGCGACACACTAGAAGTTGTGGCCACCACACTGATATATATTCCTAGAAACCCAGAGGTGCCCCAACTTTTTCAAATCCTAGAAAAATCTGATTCTTCCCACTAAGCCCTCTCTAACTATAGGTGTTCTTCTGAAAGCCCACTGGGCTTGTGGGAGGCCAGGAAAAAGTAAAAGAGAAGAGAAAATGTCAACTTCCATTTCAATTCTTGTAATCCAGAGAAATGTTTCCAGATCTGCTTATTGGAGGAGAAATGCCAGAACCGTTGAGGGGTGGCCGTGGAAATCACGCCACAGCAGAAAACAGGGGACCTTCTCTGTGGAGTGCTCTGGGTCTCCTTCATCACCACCCCACTTACGTGGATCTAAGAGTAGAGTATTTTTTTTTCTTCCACTACAGAAAATTTGGAAGGCCCCAGCTCCTGCAGGTCCAAACCAAAGTCTAATGTATGTGGGTATATTAGAAGTAGGATAAGAAAAAGCAATGGTGTATTTCTATCCAAACCACAGGTGCCAGACCATCTCCTGCAATTCATCAGTAAATAAATAAAGCTGCATCACTATTTAATATTCTGGGGATTATAGGACTGTTATTTGAAACTCTCAGCTCCGTTACGCTGGTATGTATCCGCATTAAGGCTGCAGGTTTATTCCACACCATCTTGTAGGTGGGCTGGGGCCATGTGGACCCAAAGCTTTCCCTGCTTGGATGTCTTTCAAGTCATAGGCTGCCCAGAATATTTCATTTTCTGTTCCCACAGTCAAGTCAAGAATGATGAAAATCATTGGACCAGTCATTCTCACTGTCCAATCACCCCACCTAATTTATCCTTTTTAAATTTCACTTAAAGCCTTGACTCCTGCCTCTTCCACCTCTCCTCCCCCAACCTTTCCCCTGCTTTGGTGTGTATACAATTAGCCAATTATATAATTGGAGAATTTGAGGAATAGCTCAGAAACTGTTTTGGGTTTTGGTAACTGTTTCCCTTCAGAATAAATGTCAATTTAAAAAAAAAGTCTTGGGGCACCTGGGTGGCTCAGTGGGTTAAAGCCTCTGCCTTCAGCTCAGGTCATGATCTCAGGGTCCTGGGATCAAGCCCCACATCAGGCTCCCTGCTCAGCAGGGAGCCTGCTTCCTCCTCTCTCTCTGCCTGCCTCTCTGCCTACTTGTGATCTCTGTCTGTCAAATAAATAAATAAAATCTTTTAAAAAATAAATAAATAAAAATTTTTTAGAAGTCTTCACTTAATGTTAGCTGATTAAAGCTTTACCAGTCTTCCCATAAAACTAATTTAGTCCTGGACTTTTCAAAGAAGGTACATGTAATATTCATTCACACAGAAATCTTTCAGGTAGAAATGCAGAAAGCCTCCCCTGGATGTCCACTGCACTGTTATTTGCACTTAGGGTTTCCCAATATTCTTTTCCCACCCACGTATAGATAGTGATGACTCCACAGATCATCTTTATGTCACCTGTCAGAAAAAAAATTAAGTCACCACTGCTCTGTGGTTCCTTCAGTCAAATGCTGTCAGGACAAAGCTCACGTCTCAACTCACCTACATTCTTTTTCCACAGCTCTTCTCTGCAAAACCTTGCACTTGGGGATTTTTTTTTTTTTTAATTTTAAAGGGAAAAATACAAGCTCTGCAAAGCTCATGTACCAGTTTTGATAGCACTGTATGAGCACATTAAGGAATGTGTTAGAAAGTGGGAGACATATATCCTTTTATGTGTTGAGTATAATGAGGTTTACTGATTAGTCTAACTCACTGAGGCAAATCACTACATAGTTTTAAAGGTCTACCATTCAATGCACCATAATTAAATTAAAGTTAAAATACTGTAATTATTTAGAACCGGGATGCCATTTTTTAACTGACTTTGTGAACTCATAGGCTCAAATGAATGCAGGGATAAAATAGCATAACACAAGTTGACTATATATTATCTTGTCTATCTTGTATTTGGAATTAAATTACTGGGGAGTTCAGAGGTTAATAAGAAACACAAGAACTATCCTCTATATAATAGTAGCCTCATGTTGGCTGAATTTAAATATAAATGGGGAGCATTAATTCAATTATTTACATACAGGCACGCAAGCTTTCCTATGCACATGTACGCATAATATCGTACTCAAGCCATCTCCTCACCTTTACTGGGGGCCTTTTAAGTGACAGGAGTTGTGCTTTATATATACTGTCTCCTCTAAAACACAGAACTACCCTGTAAGACAAGTATTATTAGGTTCACTTTAGAGAGGACATGCCCTCCACTTGGGTAACTCAAAGTCAACCCAAACTGCTGCACCACTAAATGGAGCAGGTTTATGAAACTGCCTCATCATGAACCTGCATCCTCCCCAATCTAATCTTTCACATTCTCCCCAGCCTTCGTGAAGGGCCCTACTCTCTGTTCAGTTCAGGAGTTAGAAACTGGGAGGTTTCTGGGTAAATACCCAGTAGATAAACTCGAAATGGATAAAGGACCTCAACATGAGATAGGAATCCATCAGAATCCTAGAGGAGAACATAGGCAGTAACCTCTTTGATATCAGCCACAGCAACTTCTTTCAAGATATGTCTCCAAAGGAAAAGGAAACAAAAGCAAAAATGAACTTTGGGGACTTCATCAAGATCAAAACCTTCTGCACAGCAAAGGAAACAGTCAACAAAATGAAGAGTCAACCCACAGAATGGGAGAAGATATTTGTAAATGACAGTACAGACAAAAGGTTGATATCCAGGATCTATAAAGAACTTCTCAGACTCAACACATGCAAAACAGATAATCATATCAAAAAATGGGCAGAAGATATGAACAGACACTTCTCCAGTGAAGACATACAAATGGCTATCAGACACATGAAAAAA